>ML811356.1:5910-26898 GCA_009831015.1 Picea engelmannii | reverse complement strand
AACATGTATTTCTTCTCGAGTGATTATCTTCCATCCAGCGAAGATCTCCTGGAGGCCATGACCGAGTTTTGTCCCTTGACATGGTATCCTTCTAGAGCATTATCCTCTCAGAATCCATGATCAGGAAGAAACCACGAGCATAGTTTCTCTTCTATGTGACAAGATCGTTAAAAAATGAAATAGAGGCCTTGAGCATAGTTCTTTTCCTGTGTCAAGCTCGTTAAAAAATAACACAGTCATCTCTCTTGAACCTTCTTTTCATCCACCCTTCTCTTTTTTCTCATCTACTGGAGAAATTGGTGACAACCTCAGAGTCGGTGAATGAATTGAAGCTTGAAGGGTATGTCTCCAGCCTTTGATGATCTTTCTGGAGTTAAGCCACTAGCTTTCAAGATGGGGGCATACAAAGCTTAGTCTTTGTTCTTTCTCGTGCTTGTAAATACATGAGAATGCATCTGGGTAGACTTTTATCTCTTTTTCGGACCTGTATGGATACACGAAAAAGGAACCCCCTGGAGTCTCCTTTAAGCTCTTTTCAGACTCTCTAAACATGAAAATATTGTTGAGTGATATTTCTTCCTTTCCCACTCATTAAAAGGTTTGAAAGGGCATCTTTCGAGTGATAATTTATCTCTTTTTCGGCCTTGCGAGACTAACATTATGAAAAAGGACAACACTGGAGTCACCTTTAAGTTCTTTTCAGACTCTCTAAAGATGAAAAGATTGTCGAGCGACCTTGTTCTCTTCACGCTCGTTAAAGTATTTGAAGAAAACGTCTGTTGAGAGATAGTTTATCTCTTTTTTGGTCTCGTCAGACTACTTTACGAAAAAGGAACTGAGAGAGTTCTCTTTTAAGTGTTTTTCCAGACTCTATAATCATGAAAAACCTTTGAGTTCTGTGTCTTTGGACTCGTTAAAACAAACATCAACAGGCCCATATGGGATTGAACCCTTACTTCTTCCAGTTTGTTAAACAAAGGAAGAGGGACTTACCGAAGGTGAGTTATATCGAGCATGTGTTACCCTCCTCGAGCTCGTTAAATCAAAAAGAGGTACTCATCTATCTGGATGGGGGAAAAATTGAAGGAAGCAAGCCAAGCAGTTTTTGAGAACATTACCAAGTAACTCTTAGAGTCGCCCTTGAACACGGCACTTTGTCTTTGTGCACATATTAATCCGTTGAACCTCTGCACTGAACCAATCCTATGAGTTTCTCTTACTCCTTTGGGTCACCCGACGAAAGTCACAAGTATCCACTGCATTATCGTGTTTTGGTCTGTGTCATGTTTCTGTTGTTGTGCCTCAGTTTTCAAGGGAAGTATTTGCCTCGAGAGTCAACCATCACAAATATATTGTCTCAATACCCGTGTCAGCCCATGTTCATTTGATCTACCAATTACATCTCTTTGTCTGTTTCGTGTCGTTGATGGGGGATAAATCAAGGCCCTCCTTCGATGATTCTATTCCTGTCGACTTCAACACATTATCCAGGGACTAGACTTAGAAACCAATTAGTACTTTGGGACCTGCATGCCTTAATGGTAGGCCTCCTCACATTCGACAGTGGGTTTACATCATTGACCTCTGATCGGATGATTCCACGGATGTTCAACTTTAGCTCATACATTCACATTCATTGGAATGTACTAGAAGTACCTTGGGAATCATTGACATTAATGATGATTTCCCTCGCGCTTGTTAACGGTTTACATCATTGACTGGTAATCGAGTGGTTTATGCCATGTTCGAAATCAGTACATCTATTCACATGGTTAGATTCGTACTACATCGAGATCGGTAAGAAGACCCTGGGTTGAGTCATCACTCTTATATGTACTTTGCCCAAGTTGCGAAGGAGTTTCTATTAAACAATGGCACATATACTGTCACATAGATCCACTTTGTATTGGTCGTGGCTATGTCTTATCATCTCATAGATCCACTGTGTATTCTTCATGGATACGATCATTTCAGGTCATAGGAGTATAGATCCACACTGTATCCTCGGTGGCTATACCTTTTATCAATACAATTATGGATCCGCAGTGTATTTTATGGCGGCCATATCTTGCAAGTCTTGATCACCCAAGCATAGGTATGCTTGCCTTGGGTTTGAAACATGTCATAATATTTGTTGGATGTTTGTGTGCAGCTTATGTCAAGTTCTCTGCATCTATACCCTTGATTGAAAGTCTACAAAGTATTTCATCTATCAGTTCTCGTCTTCTAACTTCATACTTTGGGGGGCAATCTGTTACACATCAAAAACACTCACTTTGATAGTGTCGTAAGTGTCATCATTACAAGGGTCGCAAGTGTCGCATCTTTCTCACAAGTGTCGCAAGTGTCAGGAAAAGCATACAGCCATAATGCCTATGTCGTACCTATAACGACATCAAAAAGACACTTGAAACACCTCAAACACTTGATTTGGAAGAAGAGGAATGGTTAACTGGAGTTATGTGCCTCTTGCCATCTGAAAGAACCACTGAATTTGGGTTTTTAGAGGAGAGCGCTCCCCTATACCTCTCTCAGGAGTGTTGGCGCCCCCCTATAGACTGTTAGGGAGTGTTATAACACTTCCTCTGCCATTTTGAAGGAGCACTACTACTTTTGGGAGTGTCGGCGCCCCCATAAACCTTGCTAGGGAGCGCTATAACGCTCTAACACCCCATTTGAGGGAGCGCTACCTATTCTGGGTAGCAGTTGGTTTGTTGAGAAGAATGGGGGAAAGATCTTTCAATCTTGGAAGGCAATTGGATTCGAATCCCTAGTACAACCATGATCTTTATAAACATTATTGTATAAACATCATTGTACTATGTGAAGTAGACCTGATTCTGTGTGGAGATGATTCTGTAGTGATGGGAGATCTGGGTAGTTATCAAATTATAGTTTCTAACTTATAATTTAAATTTTGTTTGATTTGGAAATATGGTTGAAAATAGTCAAAACAAGTCATCAAATTTTATAGTTTCTTATGAAATTTCACAATGAAATGGCAGTCCAACACTAAAATGGTTATGTTAGTCTTTGGTTTCTTTTAGAGCTTTCAATATCTTTATTCAATAAAATGTGAAATACAAATTATAGTTGAACTCACTTATAATTTAAATTTTGTTTGATTTGGAAATATGGTTGAAAATAGTCAAAACAAGTCATCAAATTTTATAGTTTCTTATGAAATTTCACCATGAAATGACAGTCCAACACTAAACTGGTTATGTTAGTCTTTGGTTTCTTTTCGTTCTTTCAATATATTTATTCAATAAAATGTGAAATAAAAATGTGTACTTTGTAATAAAAATTGAAATAAAAACATGATTTAGAATGTAAAATTAAAATATACTTTAATATAAGTAAGCGATTTTCATTAAAATTTATATTGATATAAATTTTTATGTATCGAAAATGGTAGAAAATGGTTGATCTGGAAATTATCAATCTGCACATTGGAAGTATTAGAACCCATTTTAATATGTAAAATTAAAATATACTTTAATATAAGTAAGTGATTTTCATTAAAATTTATATTGATATAAATTGTTTTTGTAAGGATAGAAAATGGTTGATGGAAATYATCAATCCTCTCCACATTGGAAGTATTCACTAATGCCATTAATATGACCCCTACCATTAATTCAATTAAAATTATAAAAATCTAAATGCAACAAACCAARCTTTAGTAGATGACCTCTTATTTTTTATTTTTTGTTATCAGRCCACAAAATCAAATTCGTTTTCAACTTAAGTTTTTTTCAATCAAACTCARTGAAAACTAGGTTTAATGTGTAGAATATAAGTAAGTTTTTACATGTTCATCATACACATTTTTATTTCAATTTGCTTCAAGATATTGAAATCTAAATGCATAAATTTAACAATTTAATATAATATCAACACTTTTGGAATCAAAATTCACAATTTCATAATTAAAATTGATACTTTTTAAGATGACTTTAAAATTTTTAATTAGGATGATAATCATACATGTATTACCTTGAATTGTTTAATTATGATGTTAATCATACACTTTAAGATGTCTTTAAAGCTTTTCTAAGCCATCAATAGTCCCTTGTAATGACATGGAAATGGGTCCTAGTTTTGATATGAATTTATCATCTTCATATGAAAAAGCATTGAACAATCTAATTGCAAATCCTATATGTAGTAAATCGGTTACATGCATTAAAGGATTTGTGTATATGATTTGGATAATTTGAAGGATTAAAGTATAATCATCCAAAGTATAGGTCAATTTAGGTTCCCTAGATACAATCTATAGGTTCTTCCCTGAAATTGTAAATAAGGCTTGGTAAACTTTATAATTCATCAAAAATACAGCTTTTCTTAATTGAATGGACCATGAAAGTAAACTAAACTGGAAATGATTCTAGAATCCTAGATATTCATAAATACATGTACTTTCAATGAAAAATATAAAATTTTGGAATGTACATGTCACGTATTTAAAGAAATCGTAATGGTATTCCATCTTCAATTATTCGTTCATGATCGGCTTTGGACATTTTCCATTTTCTAAATTTTTTTTTTCTTTTATTGAACTTCTATTAACTTTATGTGTGATGCACATACCAAATGACTATATTGACAACTTATGACATCTGACTGGTAGTCTTGAAAGTGAACATGAGTATCGGTTTGATGGGTTTCTTGAAAAAAATAGCATTTCAATACAATGGATATTCTTTCATATATAAAATCGTTATCATCAAAATCTTCTAATAACCTCATCTTTTGTTCTATGCATCGCATCAAATAATATTTCAGGATTTTAGTGTTGTCTACAGGTGCAACCATGGAAAATACATCTCCTACAAATAATTTGATATATTGGACAACAAATAGTTCGTGTTAGATTATCACACAAGTACATTTACAAGTTACTTGAAAAAATTTAAACATAAAAATGACCTTCTCTAACAAGATCAGAAACTCTATCGCCATCAACTGACACTATAGTTTCATTTGATTCCATCTCCTCTGAGCTTGCAAGAGGCATTTTCCCTTTTATATTAAGTTTGGTATGTCTCCAAGATTTAACATATTTTACATTTTTGTTTTCGCAAATCTCTATGGATTATGTGTCCTCTATGCAGATTGAACAAAAACAAGACTCATTTCTTCAATCAAATGTAAACACATTTTGATAGCGTTTTTTTTAACTGAATGCATTTTTTGTGTCCTGTGTATTGTACCAGATTCATATGGAATTGATCTATTTACATCTTGGATTCCAACATACCAAAAAAACCTTCACAAGACAAGAACTTGTTAACTTGAAATCTCTCAAGAAAACGATTGAAGATTGAATATAAATTTGAACACATGAAGAAAAATATCTTGTGTGCATGTGTAACATGTATATATAGACACACCTATGCATATCTCTTGATGGATTATTTTCATGGATTAGCACCATTTTGCACCATTCAACAACTTGATCAGCGGATTCAAATCGATCGACATGAGGGTTCATATGATACCTTCAAAGTGTCTGTTTTACACATGCCCCTGCACCGTCGTACTCTCCTTTTCCATGACCAGTCTCAAAAAAATTCCAACAATGTGTAATGTTTTATTTTATATGAAGACGACACAACCAATATAATGATCGTGAAGATTTGAATTGACCCACACACCCATATGACCATATCCAATTTCGATCGAATCTGATCCTGCATTCTTTCAATGAATCATAAAACTTATCAAAACAATGTTATACATAATGTGTGTCGTGTGCTCGATCATCACTTATATAAAAGTGATATTATTTAATAGCATGTCAATTTTCGTTGGTGCTTTCTATGTTATCAAGACTCCATTGAGGATGTCTATATAGAACGTGGAAAAATATAGTGACTTCATCAAAATGATAATATGCACTCGGTATTTCTTTTTATGCAGCGAATGTGTAATTCTCTGCAAAATCAACTACAGACAAAATTGTCTCTGGTGGAAACACTTCACAGGATTGTTTGAATTGTAGGTCTTTCCATCGAGCTCTATGTGAATTCTTGGTGTATTTATAAATTTCTTCCTCAAACTCCTTCAAAAAATCTATCACACTGATTTTATCTACTTTCAAATCAATCCTTTTGGAAATAACATTTGAAGAATGTGGAGGCGTGTTGTTGATATATTCATATCTCTTCCAATTGACTTTTATATTAGAAAATGACTTATCATTCATATCTATAGGATACTTTGAGTGAAACAAACTTAGATTTCCACAATGATCACATTTCTTTCCACCAACACATTTTTTTTGGTAAAATAATTCATCACCTTCTCGTTCACATAGAATTTCAGATATAAAATCACGGAATGTGGAAGGAGGAGGTGAACTTGGCCATAAATTTTTACCAAACTCAAGAAAAGTGTCGTAATATAACTCAAAGTCCACATGATAACGACAACAACAAGTGTCATGAACAGTGATGGGTCTAACAAACCATGGTTTTTGTTGCACAAATGTATTGATGGAAATTTTAACTTCTTTGTGCTCTTCTTTGAACTTATTGAACAATTCTATTTGTGTCATTGTCAATATATGTTTTCGATGTTCTTCATATTTTTTTCATGTTATTTTTCGTCGCAACACATCCCTTGTATGTGGTGAAACACGAGATTCTGTCAACCAACAATTACGAGCCAATTCTTTAACATTTTATGCAAGTCTATCTTTGTAGGGTTATTTAGAAATCACTGTCCAACAAGCCAGTTCATCATTTGCATCTATTTGAAATCGAAATTTTCTATGTTTGTACAATGTTTTTCTTGACGTTCCCATCATTTTTGCCATGTGTCGTGTCAAGCAATCTTTTATATTGCTAGATTAAACAATTGTTGTTTGTATCACTCTATGTGCAACACTGACATCGTTTTTTCGAGATTTTCCAAAAGCTTTTAATACAATTGTCAAAGACATTCTGTTTCACCTTTGTATATTTTGTCGACTTTTGAATACTCAATAATGATGTAGCTTCTTTTAACTTTCTTGACTTTATTAGACATAGTAAAAGTTGAGCTTGTACTGTTACTGATTCATATTTGAGAAAAGTATTATACATATTCTTAGTTCGATATCTTATATAATTCTTAGCTTCTTTCTTCCCAAGTTTGTTAGTATCAACATTTTCTAATATTTCATCATCAATGTTGATAGATTCTCCTACATATTTAAATTTAAAGTTTATATTAAAAAAAAAACCCGAACATAAATTCACTAAACTATATACAAGTGTTCATCTTGTATTATCTAAATTTATGTACATACCTATAGGTGATTCATCTTTTGTTTCAATTTTGGTTTCAACGTCTTCATCGACGTTATGAAACAAATCTATGCATGTTTTTTGAAAAACATCAAATCGTAATTATAATCAATTATATTAAACAATATTTTAAATTTGAATTCTATACTTTTAATGTAGACAATATGTGCATGCATACATGGTTGTACTTCTTCTTGTTGAAAATATCTATTTACATTATCATCGTTTCTTTCTTCAATATTTGCATGTTCTCGTTTATTTCTCCAATAATGTTCTTTCATTTTATCGTTATGGTAAGTATCATCTCGAGTTCGATCAATTTTTCTATTGCGCAAACTTTTGTTTCGCATGAGTATAGTTATCTGTAAAAGTTTTTAACAAAATCAACATTTCAGAATAGTCTCATAAAAACTTCATTGTCACAAAAATTATTAAAAAATAATATCAATAATTTTATGTTCAACAAAGGCTCCACCTTGAAAAAATGCTCAACATTTATCTTTCAATATATAAATTGTTATTCCAATAAAAACTTGAGCAAACATCAATTACCTTGTTCAAAAAAAATGAAAAAGATGATTCGAAACTTTGTTGAGGTGCTCTAGAAAAGCATGAAACAAGCGATGAATTTTGTTAAATGCGTTCGACCGAAAGCGTATTTATACGATTTGGCGTGAAATGAAACGATACAATGTGTCTTTTCATTTTTTTCAGCTAATGGAATTCACCCACCCATCTTTCAATCGAAAAAAGGTTTCTCGGATGAAAAGCTAGGAAACCGTTTAATTTTAATAGATTTCGTTAGAATTTCATTTTTTGGCCGAAAGAAATGTTTTTCGGCCGAAAGATTCTTTCGGCCAAAAACTAGAGAATGGGTTGTTTGCAAGAACCAGAGAATTCCCTCTAGCTTACCTTAACTTTGGAGGTTGTGTACTCCTACAAATACTCAGAAGTTAATTTCGAAAATGACACCAGCATTTGAAAAATCGAATCTACTTTCAATTCTTATAATTTGTTTTCATTTTCATTATTTTTATCTAATTTAATTTATTTTTTTTTTTAAAATACTACATAATATTTTCAGCTAACATTATGATTCAGTGAAATGAAATATTTGTCTCTCTAAAAATACACAGTGAAAAATTTAGAAAAAATGATATTCATAATCATTAAACTGTTCTTTTCAAAAGGGTATTTTTAGATTTTAATTTTAAGTAAAAATTAAGATAGATACAAGGTGGGGGAAAACATGTGTTTAAAATCTGCAACGTTTTCAGCTTAGTCAACTTCAAAAAATTCTAGAAATTATAATATTCATCCGTTAGATTCAAAATTATAGTCATAATAAAATAGAGTCTATGTAGATTGTTGCAGTATATTTCGTTTGTTAAAAACAAAATTTTAATAATAGATACATTGTTGGGGGAAACAATAACTCATTATCATTCCTTTCATGTTTAAGGAACATATTGTTAAAAAATTGTCAAATTGAAATATCAAATGTTAATAATAAAAAAATTGAAAAATAGTCATTGGAAAGCTAACAAAATTCTTCACAAGGTTTGTTTTTAATGTAAAGTGAAATTCTAAATTAAAAAAATACTTTTGTATGCCGGAAGTTGAATAACTTGTGAAAATATAGTTTTTTTTCTCATAAAACAAACAAAATAGACACCCATCTTCATGATATCACCCATCATTCAACCCAACCATGGACACATTGTGACCATAAACTAATGTTGGGGTAAACCTAGCGAAGAAAGAATAAACAACCAAGGTGAAACAAGGGAAGAAACAATAAACCAACTCAGACAACAACTGATAACTCTCAAACGTGAATGCAAGAAACGATAGGTCTTTAACGATAATTGCAAACTAAGATATGAATGTTGTTCCACAAAAGAAAACAAGAAATAAGAACCCCAAACACCAAACAACAAAAAATAGCAAGTGAACTCCCCATTGTGCATTGAATGTGATGCATCTCCAGCAGTGAATGCAACCACTAAAGAGCCTTCAATGCAAGAACTAGTGTATATGTAAGCTCGTTTCCACGACCAAGTTTCCATGAAACAAGGCATGCCATCAACAAATCTTTCCTGAAAAAAACAGAATTAATTTTCAAAAAAAATATTATTAACCTAATGTACGGAAAAATTAATACAATAGTAATCATATGTGTTTGTCATAAAGACATTATAAATAGACCAGACCATTTGAATAATAATAAAGCATAGACTCTATGAAAATAAAAATAAAAATATTATATATAAAGTTTAAACTTTATCAACCATCTTAATTTTCAAACCTTAAGATATTGCAAGTTCACTCACATGAATAGTATAAATGCAAGTCCAATAGTAAATCATGTGAAATTTTTGTAGAATTACCATCATCAAGAATATTATCCTTCCCAATGAGTCTTGAAAAACCATTACCGGGTTTCCAGCTCAGCCAATGGGTAATAAGAGGCAACGACTTCATCAGATTCTTCCAGAAATATGATGCCAGTGGTTGAAAGACCTGGGAAGTTCTAAACCAAGTAGCCACATATACAAAAGGAAGGTATTTATCTTTGACCACTCTATGCCAAAGTCTGTCCTCCATCAAGACTCTCCACAGGGACTTGGCTAGTAATGCTCGATTGAAGAAAAAAGGATCCTAAGACCCCAGCCTCCCATTGATTTTGGTTTTGCAATTTGAACCCAGCTACAAAGATGAATGCCACAATCTTTAAGACCCCCTATCCAGAGAAAATCAAAAATCATTTTGCGGATCCTCGTAAGGATTGCAGCAGGAACAACCGCCACTTCCATCCAGAACACTGCTTGTGCTTCTAAAACATCCTTTACCAGTATGCAGTGACCTCCCAACGTTAACCAATGGTTGCACTAGTGCTTGATCTGACTTTCAAATTTAATAAGAAGCTACCTCCAGTCTTCTGCATAGGTTTTCTCGGATTTAAGAAAGTACCCCAAATATTTAAAGCCCAGAGGCAATTCCAATAAATTATATGCAAATAAATCCTTAAACCTCCTCAAATATGCTTCCTCCACACCTACATAATGGAAAGTGGATTTAATATGATTTATCCTTAGTTCCTAGGTAGTGAAGAAGTGGTCCAGAATGATCTTAATCAGATTATATTCTTCAACAAATTCCTTTTTCATGATGAGCACATCATCGACGAAAATGAGATGTCATATTTTAATAACTCTGGACACTTTAACCTTGGTCAAGGTCCCTGCCTCTTTATCCTGTTTCAATAAGATACTGAGACTTTCCATGATTAGTATAAACAATAAAGGAGAGAGATGACAACCTTGGTGAAGACCACGCTCACTGTTGAAAAAAATTGAGGACTCCCCATTTATCAACACCGCAAAGGATGCGCTAGTCACAAAACTCATAATCCAAGAAATGGACGAAACACTAAAACTAGTTTGAACAAGCATTAAACGGAGAAGATCCCAACTGACACAGTCATATGCCTTTTTCATATCCAACTTTAATAACAGAGATTGTAATTTTTTTGTCTTAATAATGTGAATACATTCATGTGTCATCTTGACTACATCCAATATATGTCTTCCCTTCAAGAAACCCAGTTGTTCAGACAATAAATCCCTCGAGAGAATGGGTTTGATTCTATTTGCAATCACTTTGGAGATCAGTTTATAACAAATATTACAAAGTGCAATGGGTCTATAATCCCCAAAGGTTTGCGGAGAATTTTCCTTGGGAATCAATGTCAAGAAAGTCGAATTTAAGGATTTTTGTATCTTCCCTCTGATTATGGAATCTTCGACCATATATAAAAGATTATCACCAACCACATCAAAGAAAAGATTAAAGAAATCCACTGTCCAATCGTCTGGACCCGAACTTTTATCTTTGGAAAATTGACTTAGAATATCCCAAATCTCCTGCTTAGTAACAAATTTGTCTAAAATGACATTATCTTCGGCAGACACAAATCATTTGAAAAGTTTAACTAAATTTACTTGGTTCACTGGTGCCCGAGCATCATCTACGACATATGGATTCTTGAAGAATCTAGTAGCCTCTCCTTTGATCTCATCCTATCCTCTGTATTTCTGGCCAAATTCACCATCTATCTCCCAGATATGCTTCTGGTTTCTTCTGGCACTTGCAAATTTGTGGAAGAATTTAGTGTTACGATCACCGAATTTTAACCAAGTAGCGCGACTCTTTTGTCGCCAATATTCCTCCTCAAACTTAAGGAGTTCGTTTCGCTCTGCTTCTAACAATTTCAATTGAGATTCTAAAGTGGTGTCCAAACCATCCCTCGCCAAACCTAGATATCCCCGAATTATATCTTCCTCCAATAATTCCAACTTATGAAGCTTTACTCTCTGATTGTGCCTCTCCCAAGATTTGATATGAGACTTTAAAATTTTTAATTTCCAAACAAGTCTATGTTGAATATATGACTCCTCCAAGAAAGTACCATCCTGCCAAACTTCTTTCAATATCAATGTAAACTCATTCTCTGCCAACCACATAGGATTTAACTTGAATGGGTAGGTCACCTATACCTGATTGAAATCCAATTGAGTTATCACATCTGCATGATCGAATATATAAGGGTGCTCAACCCATGAGCAATAACACCCTGCCTCCAAAAAAATACTATCTGAGACCAAAGCACGATCCAACCTTTTTTCAATACCTGTGCCCCCAGCTCTACTATTCCTCCACGTAGGAATCAAGATATCCAGAGCTAGGTCATCCAAAGAGTGATCCTTAATCAAGTTTAAAAAATAGTATGTGTGTCAGTCCAAATGTGTCGTTGATCCCCATACCTCATCTGCACCAGTAGTGAGATTCATATATCCTGCAAGGATCAAGTTTTTAGTAGCTAACAAGCCAGATGAAATCAGTCGATCCCAAAATAAGAGTCTGTCGAAACAAGGACCATACACATTTAGAAAATTTACATCTCAGTTATTTTCTAAAATAATGCTCGAGAGTAACATGCCCCCATCACAAAGAGTTGGAGCCAGGGTAAACTTGTTAGGATCCCAAGTCACCAGGAGGCCTCTCGAGGTACCTACTGAACTGACAACACACATATGCCAAGTAGGAACAAATTTTTGCAAGAACATCCGAGCCTTGTCCTCCATAACCAATGTCTCTTGTAAAAATCTAACATCAGGTCTGACTTTTGTGAGTAATCTATAGACGGAGGCAGATTGATGCAGACCCCCTGCCCTCGGGCCGAGATCCACTCAGGATCTTCACTAAAACCATGCCAAAGGTTAATTAGACCATTTTTTAAGCCACAAAGGACTTCGGGTTTTGGGAGTTGGAGAGTCCTGATGTATTTCCATAGCTCTTAGCAAATGCCTAAATGTGAAACATCAACGAAGGTTGACTCCTCCAATGCGTAAAGCACATGAGTTTCATCTTTCAAGGATTTGAGCGAACATCCAACAGTAGTTCCTCTTCCCTTATGATTCCCTGAACTCCGAAATGTCAGAATGTCGAAATGGGCTCAACATCCCAAGGAATGCAAGATCGATGGCCTTTCGAGATTTTCGCCGAAGCTTGACCCCTCCTTTTACTTCTGCCGCACGTACCTTCTGTCTGAGACATGGGACCCACCTTTTCGACATTTCCCTTTTCACGATTTTGGGAGTTGCGTTGATCATGCAACTCTACCTCTTGAGTCCTGAAACCTCGAAACTCGATTGGTGTCAACGGCTATTGCCCCTCTAATTTTTGGGAATTTTTCCTTTCCCTCTTTGGGATTTTGCAAACCAGGAGTCTGAAACTCTCAATTCCAAAGTCACTGCCTCCTCTACTTCCCGAACTCCGGAAAACCGAAATGCCGAAATCCCACACCAAAGGCACACCGTGTTTCGCAACTTCGGGATTTTCAATGCAAAGAGTCTCGGTTCCTTGTCATCGGAATTTCCGGTATGTCGAACCCCGAATTACCAAAATTCCAAAATTCCACACCTGATAATCCTTTTCGCGATCCGAGAATTTGAGTGACCAAGGATTTTGGCCTACACTTCAAACTTGCGAATCCCGAATCCCTGAAATGATCTATTGCTCAAACAGATCACGATCAATGGTCCACGTTGATTCTTGATGTCAGGGTGGTGGATTGACCCAACTCCTAACCACCTTACATCTCCTCTGGATCCTATGGTCCTCGTGACTTCGCGAACTCTCCACGGAGAATTATGACCGCCCGATTCACTACTCAATGACTTATGTCCAACAACTAAGCATTCTCCCTCCTGAACTTGATTTATATGCAACGGTTTCGATCCCTATCTCCCTTTGAACACTTCAAATATGTTATCTCTCATGAGCTTCCACTTGCAAACTCAAGCCTCCTGAAAGAGCCCTTCTCGCACTCCTTGCGGAAAACTTTCAAATAACCTCTGGTTATTTGAGGTTTCCGACCCTGTGCACTCTTTGCAACAGTGGTCCTCTCAATCTTCCTTCTGGATTTATAAAATCCAAGGCTTCAATTGGCCTACGCACACCTTGCACAACTTTGTGCTTCACCCACGCCTCAGCTGGTATGAGAACAACGATATCTCTCCTGAGCTTTCTGAGATGAAACTCAGACCCTCGTCAATGCACACCTTGCGGACATTCACTGCACTCCTTGCAGGAATTCTCAGGAAGAGAAACAATTGAAACTCATTCTTCTCCTCTATCAGACTTCATACGCTCAACATGAAATCATACACATAACACAGCATTGAAAACAAATGCATAACAGAGAAACAAATCAAATGTAAACATACCATTCAACAAATGTAAACAGTAAGCATCATAACACCGTGAAAGTTGAGTCAAAGCTTCATATATTAACTCAAGTACTCCTATACATGGGTTCTTCTCTACAGCTCTTTGCTACAGCTCTCCAGCTTATGAATTCTGAATAATCATATATTGTTACTATGATACAAAGGTGAGGGTGTCTATATATGTTTTCCCTCCTACGCTTCTAAAATGTCCAATCTGACATTCATATCTACCTACTTTACATTAACAGACTTAAATGCCTATTACATCTGACAGATGAGAGTAATTTCTCCAGATATGTTCATATCTCTAAGACATAAATGTAAGTACGCTTCTCCTAGTTATTACATCAATGCTTCAGTTTTCAAAATTCAAAACGTTTTCAATAAAACGTGCCCTTTTTTTCATCTACACGTCCAGCTGTTCCTTTGGCTAGGCGCCTGCTTTGTCTTTGTACGATGCTCCTACATCATACTCCCTCGCTTGAAAATTTTCATGAACTCTTGTTTGTGAGCTCTTGCACGGTCTTTCCATTCTTTTGAATTTCTACTTCATTCTCCCAACTGGCATCTTCAACTGGATGTCCCTTCCACTTGACCAAGATTTCAAAATACTCCTTTCTCTTGGTCTTTTTGCTAATCCTCTTGTCAATTATGTTTTCCATCTATGGATTTTCAGCTACAGGCATTTGTTTTGTCCATTGAATTTCTTTCTGCTCTTGCTTCTTCATATCTGTAAGGGTACAAATCCACGACATTGAATATCGGTGAGATTTCGAACCCATCGGGTAATTCAATCTCATATGCATTTGCCCCAAATTTCCTTATGATCCTGCACGGTCCAATATTTTTCATCTTCAGTTTGTTATGTGTTCCCCTTGGGAACCTTTCCTTCCTCAGATGTGCAAGAATCAGATCACCAACTCCAAATTGAAGTTCTCACCTGTGTTGATCTTCTCTCCGCTTGTATTCTTGAATTGAACTCTGCAATCGCTCCTTAACTCGATTGTGAAGCTCCTTCATTCCTTCTACAAAGTGTTCTGCATTAGCACTCCTGAATTCATTTTTTTCCGAATCATTCAATTCAGAAACTCCTCTTGGTTGCATTCCATATATAATCTAGAATGGACGCTGCCCTGTGCTTCTATTGAGTGAATCATTGTAAGCGAATTCCACCTGTGGCAGAATTTGATCCCACTGACTGTGGTGTTCAGTCACTAATCTCCTCAACAAATCTCCCAAGCTCATGTTTACAACCTATGTATGTCCATCCGTCTGAGGATGATATGTTGAGCTTAAAGACAAACTTGTCCCCAACTTCTTCCATAAGGTCCTCCATAAATTCCTTACAAAATTGGTATCTCGATCAGAAACGATACTCTTTAGCAAGTCGTGAAGTCTGACGACTTCCTTGAAAAACAGGTTCGCAATATGAGTTGCGTCACTGGTTTTTTGGCATGGTGTGAAATGTGCCATTTTTTAAAATCTATCGACTACCACAAAGGTCGAATCACATCCTCTTTGTGTCCTTGGAAGTCCCAATATGAAATCCATGCTCACTTCATCCCATGGCCTTTCAGGTATGGGCAATGGTTGGTATAACCATGTGTTCTACCTTTTTCCTTTCGTGTGCTGGAAAATTCTACATCTATCCACGAATTTCTTAACATCTGTCCTCATCCCTAGCCAAAAATATGAGCCATTCAACTTTGAGAACATCTTGTCATGACCGAAATGTCCGACCAATCCTCCACTGTGTTTTTCCTTTAGCAGATTCTCCCTCATGGAGAATTTTGGAATACATAGCTGATTTCCCCTGAACAATAATCCATCCTTGATCATGTACTCAGTCCATTGGCTTCTGTCTCTGAGAATTGGATTCTCAGATGCCTCATATGCCTCCTTGAAATCTGGATCATCCCTGTACATTTCTTTAAGGTTATCAAAACCTAAAGTCTTGACTCTGAATTCCTGCATAAGCAAACATTTCCTGCTCAAAGCATCAACAACTTTGTTAGTAGTTCCAGAAATATGCTTAATCACAAAATTAAAATTTTGCATGAATTCAACTCATTTAGCATGCTTTTGGTTCAAATTCTCCTATCGAGTCACAAATTGTAAAGCGTGATTATCACTGTACAAAACAAAATCCTTGGGAACCAAATAGTGTCTCCATTTCTTTAGCGCTTGTATGACTGCATAGAATTCATTGTCATATGTAGAGTACTTAATCTTCACTTCATTCAGTTTTTCATTGAAATATGCGATCGACCTGTCATCTTGGCTCAAGACTGCTCCAATTACAAATCCACTCGCATCACACATGACCTGGAATGTCTTGCTAAAATCTGGCAAAACCATAATTGGTTGCTCCATGATCTTCTTCTTCAGCAGATTTAAACTCTTCTCTGCTTCCTCCGTCCAATGAAAAGATTTATGTCTCTTCTTCACCGTATCCATCATCAGTGCACTAATTCCACTAAAGTTTCGGATGAATTTCATGTAGAAGCTAGCCAAACCATGGAAGCTTCGTACTTCAAATATACTCTTCGGCGATGGCCAATCCTTAATCGCCTTTATCTTTTCCGAATCCATTTTCAGTTCATTTGCAGAGATAAAAAAACCCAAATAAACGAGTTATGTTCTCATGAATGACAATTTCTTCATATTAGTCATCAATTTCTCTTGTTGTAATCTTCTCATTACTGCAACTAAATGCTTTAAGTGTTATGCTTATGTCTTGCTGAAAATTAATATATCATCAAGATATACAATAACAAATTTCCCTATGAAATCCTTCAGGACTTCGTTCATCAACCTCATGAAAGTATTGGGCGCATTCATTAAGCCAAATGGCATGACAAGCCATTCATACAACCCCTCATTCATCTTGAATGTTGCCTTCCATTCATCACCTTCTCTCATTCAAATTTGATGATATCTATTTTTCAAATCAATCTTTGAAAAAAATCTTGCTCCACTCAAGCAATCCATCAAGTCGTCCATCCTTGGAAATGGAAATCTGTATCAAATGGTAATATTATCGATCGCCCTTGAGTCTGTACACATTCTCCAGCCTCCATATTTCTTTGGGCTGATCACTATCGGAACAGCGCATGGACTCAAGCTTTCTCGAATCAATCCTTTGTCCATTAAGTCTTGGACCTATCTATTAACTTCTTCATTTTGATGTGGTGTCAACCTATACGTTGCTTTGTTCGGTAAGTTGGCTCCAGGTATAATATTGATATGATGACTTATACTCCTGATAGGTGGCAATGAACAAGGTAGTTCATCCACTACTATATCAGCAAACTCTCCCAGCAACTCCTGGATTTCTTCTGGTAAATCATCTATCTGCGTACTGGTCAAAACAATTTTGGGCTTCCTGACCACAATAAATTGTGTGTCTTCCTTCTTCTTAACCTCATTAAGAAGTTCCTTCCCACTCATGAGAAGTACAGTGTTGCTCATTTTTGTTTTCACCTCTTTATCCTTAATTGGCAGCAACATGTGAGTCCTACCATTTTTCTCCAGGGTGTATGTGTTCTTTCTCCCATCATGAACTATGTTTCTATCATATTGCCATGGTCTACCTAGCAATATATGACAAACATCCATGGGAATGACATCACATAATATTTCATCTTTATATCCTCATATTTTAAATTCAGCTAAACATTGTTTAGTGGCATTTACCTGATGTCCTTTTTGTATCCATGAAACTCTGTATGGGCTTGGATGTACAACAGTCTCCAGCTCCAACTTTTCTACCATCTCTGTAGATACGAGATTGTTTGTGATACCGCTGTCCACTATGAACTTGCATACCATGTCTTTGGTTTTGCAAGCAGTTCGAAACAGATTGTTTCTTTGGGTTGGGTTCTCTACCTCCTTCTCTGGCTTCAAGAGAACTTTCCTCATCATTAAGGATCTTCCACCCTCAGCGTCTTCTGCCTCAACATTTCATCCTTGAGCTTTGGAAATGTGAGTTTCACCACCATATTTCTTCTTATCTGGACACTCATAGGATTTATGTCTGATTTTTCCACAGACGAAGCATTTCACTTCACCTCCTCTGCCTCTTCCTCTTCCTCTGGCTCGAGGAAAAGTATTTATATCAGCATACTGCCGTCCTTGTGAGCTTCCTCCTCTCTCAGGTTGAGTTTGAGGTTTCTTCTCTTCTTCTTTAGGTTTATGAGTTCTGCCCTGGGCAATTGTCTTGCCTCTTCTTTGACTTCTACCTCGACCTCTTTGACCTCCCTTCTGGCTCAGCTTCTCTTCATATTTCAGAGCCATTTGATAAGCATCTTCCACAATCTGAATGGTCATCATGCTCATCTCATCTTGAATGTCATATCGCAGACCATTCATGTACCTGGCAAATTTTTCATCATCACTTTCCCGATGACCTGCTCTGATGTTTATCTTGTAGAATTCTTTAGTGTATTCTTTTACTGACATTAGTTTCTATCTCAAATTCTACATCATCCGAAACAGAGTGATTTGATAATCCCTGGGCATAAATTTGGCTTTCATTTTTGCAACCATTATATCCCAGCTTTTGATTTTATGCTTTCCCTTGCAGCGTTTGTCAGCCTGCAATTCATCCCACCACAATGTTGCATGCCCTTTAAGTCTAATAACGACATGTTTGACTTTCTTATCTTCCTTGACATCCTCATAGTGGAATTATTTGTCTAGAGCTCTAATCCAATATAGAAGTTCTTCAACATCCAAGTTGCCTTTGTACACTGGAATGTCCATTTTTGCTCTAGCACCTATCCTTGCAACAGCCCTGAATAGGCGTTCTTCTGTAGCATCTTCGACTGCAATTTCTTTGTTTTCGGCTTCATTTTCACTTTCAACCTCGTTGATATCTCCAGCGTCAACTGTGCACCTCTGTGTTGTCTCCATAGCATCAAGCCTGACACGTAATCCGCACATCTCTCTTTCCCTTGTTGGATCAGGTATTTTCCTGTCTCTTCTTCTCGGCATTTCTCTTTCCTCTGCTAGATCAGGTATTAGCATGTCTCTTCTTCTTGGCGGCATAGCTGTAAAATTTTCTCCCTTCTCTCTGCTACAGAAAGCAAAGAAATTGTTCTAGGCTCTGATACCACAACTGACGCTGACCCCCTGCCCTCGGGCCGAGATCCGCTCAGGATCTTCACTAAAACCATGCCAAGGGTTAATTAAACCCTTTGTTTAAGCCACAAAGGACTTCAGGTTTCAGGATTTGGAGAGTCCCAATGTATTTCCACAGCTCTTGGCAAATGCCGAAATGCGAAACGTCAACGAAGGTTGACTCCTCCAATGCGAAAAGCACATGAGTTTCGGCTTTCGAGGCTTTGAGAAAACAACCAATAGTTGTTCCTCTTCCCTTATGATTCCCCAAACTTAGAAATGTTGGAATGCCGAAATGGGCTCAACGTCCCAAGGAATGCAAGATCGATGGCCTTTCAGGATTTTCGTCGAAGCTTGACCCCTCCTTTTACTTCCGCCGCACATACCTTCTGACTGAGACTTGGGACCCACCTTTTCAGTGTTTCCTTTTCCGTGATTTCGGGAGTTGCATTGACCATGCAACTCTACCTCTTGAGTCTCAAAACCCAATTGGTGTCAATGGCTATTTCCCCTCGACTTTTTGGGAATTTTTCCTCTCCCTCTTCGGGATTTCGCGAACCGGGAGTTTGAAACTCTCGATTCCAAATTCATTGCCTCCTCTACTTCCTAAACTCTGGAAAACCGAAATGCCAAAATCCCACACCAAAGGCACACCGCGTTTCGTGACTTCGATATTTTCAATGCAAAGAGTCTCGGTTCCTTGTCATCGGAATTTTCGGTATGTCGAACCCCGAATTACCGAAATTCCAAAATTCCACACCTGATAATCCTTTTCGCAATCCGGGAATTTGAGTGACCAAGGATTTTGGTCTACACTTCAAACTTGTGAATCTTGAATCCCTGAAATGATCTGACGGCCCAAACGGATCACAATCAATGGTCCACATTGATTCTTGATGTCAGGGTGGCAGATTCACCCAACTCCTAACCACCTTACAGCTCCTTTGGATCCTACGGTCCTCACAACTTCGCGAACTCTCCACTGAAAATTTTAACCACCCGATTCACTACTCAATGACTTATGTCCAACGACTGAGCATTCTCCCTCCTGAACTTGATTTTTATGTGACGGTTTCGATCTCCGTCTCCCTTTGAACACTTCAAAGACGTTATCTCTCATGAGCTTCCACTTGCAAACTCAAGCCTCCTAAAATAGCCCTGCTCGCACTCCTTGCGGAAAACTTTCAAATAACCTCTGGTTATTTGAGGTTTCTGACCCTATGCACTCTTTGCAACAGTGGTCCTCTCAATCTTCCTTCTGTATTTATAAAATCCAAGGCTTCAATTGGCATGTGTACACCTTGCACGGCTATGTGCTTCACCTTCACTTTAGCTAGTATGAGAACAACGGTATCTCTCCTGAGCTTTCTGAGATGAAACTCAGACCCTCGTCAACGCACACCTTGCGGACGTTCACTGCACTCCTTACAACAATTCTCAGGAAGAGAAGCAATTGAAACTCATTCTTCTCCTCTCTTAGACTTCATACGCTCAACATGAAATCATACACATAACACAGCATTGAAAACAAATGCATAACAGAGAAACAAATCAACTATAAACATACCATTCAACAAATGTAAACAGTAAGCATCATAACACCATGAAAGTTGAGTCAAAGATTCATATATTAACTCAAGTACTCTTGTACATGGGTTCTTCTCTACAACTCTCTGCTACAACTCTCGAGCTTATGAATTCTGAATAATCATCTATTGTTACTATGATTGATCAGGGGATCAAATTTTGCTCAAAAATTCAAAGTGCTTGGAATC
>ML811355.1:137982-153183 GCA_009831015.1 Picea engelmannii | reverse complement strand
ATTATATATATATATATATATATATATATATATATATATATATATATATATATATATATATATAATATGTTAGTATTTATAATATGTTAGTATTGTGTTTATAGTTTTTCTTTATCCATATTATGGTTAATCAATCATAATAAAAATTACTTTACTTTCAAAGATATTTACAATATAATATATTGTGATCAAGTGGAAAAGGACATTAGAATCTATTTTTCTTTGGTATTTTGTGAATCACCTATTTAACCATTTAGAAAGGAAATATATTCTCAAAATTTATTTTAATTCATTAACATTCAGTGTTTAGTTGAAATGTGTGTTAATCAGATCTTCTTTCTATACGAAAAAAAATATTCTCACTGTATTAGAATTTCTAAAATAAATTTAAACTATTTTGATTAAATCAATTTTTTTTGAATTTAAAAAAGTATATTAAAAATTTGAAACATTATCATTTAGATTTATATAATAATAAAAGTTTTAATCAATTTCTATATTTGATTTGAAATTGCCTTTATCTTTCTTACATTGTATTTAGGTAAAACTTGTATATTAATCTTTGTTATTTTATATATTTCTTTGATTAATTGTTATTTATTAAATTTTTTGAATTTAAAAAAGTATATTAAAAATTTGAAACATTATCATTTAGATCTATATAATAATAGAAGTTTTAATCAATTTCTATATTTGGTTTGAAATTGCCTTGATCTTTTTTACATTGTATTTAGGGAAAACTTGTATACTAATCTTTGTTATTTTATATATTTCTTTGATTAATTTCTATTTTTTTTAATTTGTTTTTATTGTGTTATATATTTTTGATGTGATTCATATGTATAAATTTATATAGATTTAGGAGGTTTTGACTTATATTTATTACTGTTTTTCTCTTATAGGGTGACAATAAATTGAAAGAAACAGAAAAAATGTTTTTTTTCTTAGAGGGTGACAGTAAGTTGAAAGAAGAAGAAAAATGGATGAATTAAGGATTACTTCTTAAAGGGTCAGAAAAGACATTTATAATAAGTAATTGTGTAATTTTAATTGCATACTCTTGTAAGTGCATTATGCATGCCCATTGTTTTTTTATTGTGCTTTGAGCACTTAAAAATACTATTTTCATTTTATATAAGAATTTATTATTTTTTACTATTTTTTCTTACAATAAAAATGAACCATTATGAGACCATTACATGTTTTATATACAGGATAAAAATAGATCTAACATGTTTATATAATAAGAGGTGAAATTCAACTCATAACACATGATTACACTAAATTTCAAAGAAACTTTAACATTTTCAAAACTTTAGTTTAACCAAACTCATCCAAACAATGGTTCTTTTTTATTTATCCTTAAAAGTTAATCACATCCATATAGAGTTCCTACTCATTATTATGCACTAACAATATAACTACTTCAAATATAAGACTACGCCGTTTGAAAGGTTTTTTGGAATAGTCCCAATCATTTTAAATAGCCTATGATTAATGGTGAGTGTGTTAATCCAAAACTATCTTGATAGAAATTTGATATTATATTTCCTATTTTAGAATTATTTTCACTCTAAAAGCACTTATGCACATTTACCTTATCCCATTATTCATATACCTCCTCATATTGTTATTGTTATTTTAATGTGGAAGACTCATTTCCCCCCTATCTTAGCTTCACATCCATTTTCTCCACTTCCCCCCTTTCTTCCATTTTCTCCATTTCCTCCACATTCTCCATATCCCATGTTCCATTCTTCCACTCACATAGCAATACATGCAATCACTTTGAAAATTTATTAGTTCAATACACCAATGTGCATACTCATTGAATCAATATACCACACTCAACAAGGAGGAGAACTATGGAAAGTGGGTTTTTAATGGATCCACATGACCCAAGAATGTGTTTTTTTGCCGGTTTTTTTGCATGTTTGTGTGATTGTTCCTATCAAAATTCATGCAGGCCCAATCAAAATAGAAATTTCAACCACCCTCGATGGATTTATTGAAAAACTCCAATCATGAAAATATTCTCGCAAAGGTACGAAAGAGCCTTGAGCCTCTAAGCATTTAGGTTTGGTACCACAAGTGGTTCCATGTCCACTTAGACATGGGGAACCACACACAAGTGGTATCCATTTTCCACTTGGAACTGGTTGTTTGAGATCTTGAAGAAATCATGTATGAAGTGACCATTCGTGTCCATACAAAGCATATAAGAAAATGCATTGTTATCCTATTTTTATGAGCATTAGAGAACCATTTCTCAAATCATCATACTCACACCCATAGCAACAAAGATAAGTGCATTGGACCTATTCCATTTGAAGAGCTTCTTGCACCTTGTTGTAGACTTAGAGAGAGAGAGAGAGAGAGAGAGAGAGAGAGAGAGATTTATATTTGGGACGCAAAAGGACCCTACCAAGGAGGAGAAGGAGATCCCCTAGTGCTCACCCAATCCTCTAAGGTGTTACAATATCAACTTTATCAATTGGTAACCATATCTTGTCTTGTTTTGTTTTATTATTACATATTCTATCTTTAGTGTTGATGTTTTTTAGCTTCGAGAGGTATTCCCACAAGTGCCCTGGGTGTGAGGCATGTGGAAATCCTCGTTGGCACCTCATTTCACTTTTTTTGGGGTGAGAACGCCCTTAAAATGAATTTGGCACTTCATGGGATTCATGATGGACTTTGTGGGCTTGTGTTGGGGTTTCACCCACATTAGCAAATAGATTATTCTTATTTAATGTTTATATTAAGTTAAGAGATTTTTCACTCACCCTTAAGGATTGTATAAAAAGAGATCAAGGTGAAAGGTGAAACATAAGGTCATTGTGACATTGATCTTGGAGAGGAGAGTCTTGGTGATTTTAGTCCAACCAATCAGTGACCTCCGTCCAGCCATTTAGGAGGTTGAAAGACCTTACTTTTGTTTTCTTATTCTTGTTCTGGATAGGTTCTTATGAGGATAGGGCTCAACCTAGCAAAGGAAAGAAATAGAAAATTGTTGGAGGGTTGTTAGGCACCAAGGAAAGGTTTGGAAAAAAGGAGAGAGATTGTCGTTGACCCTAGGAGGCTTGACCTTCTAAAAGGAGCCACTTGTAGCTCACTTGGTGGCTTGGCCTCGTAAAGAAATGTTGTAGTAGGTCCTTGAGATAATTATAAGAAGTTAGAATAGGTTCAAGAGGGTTCGACCTGCATCAAGAAGATAACCCAGAATTGAGGACAATTCAAGGGATGCTTCTCGAGGACTAGGACAATAAGGTTGGTGGACCAAGAAAACAAACTAGGAGAAATTTTTAGAGATAAATGAGGGTTGTAAAAGGTGTGTTACAACAACCCTTTTGGGATAGACTGGAGGGTTGATTTAGCTTAACTTTGTGATCGTCTATAGGAAACCATGAGGACTGTCATAACAACAATTTGACGGATGTTACAACAACTCTTTTTGGGCACCTTTTGAGGACGTGGAATGGCACAAGTATAGGGTTGATTGGTGTAAAAGGAGAGGAGAAATGTTAGGGCTGGAAGGAATCAGTCATAGCCTACAAACGTCAGATAAGGATTGTGGATATGCTGGAAAGACTCAACCAAAATTGGACATAGAAATCAAGAGGGTTTTGTATGTGTTCATGGTATCTTTATTGTATGTAATAATTCGGTCACTGCCCCTCGTACGAGAACCCATTGTTCTACTTTAAGAACAATTTTTTTTTGCGCATTAAATTCATGTGTACTTGTGCATGATCCAATTACTAGTTTATTTTCCATTGTGTTAAGTTTTTAGGCATCTCAGTGTGTTCTTGGTATCTAATTTTTGTGAATGGTTTATTAAAGTTTTCTATCATTCTATGATTCAAATTCAAGCCATTGCAATTAATTAATGATCTCCCAACAATTACCCACTTCATGTATGGATTGTGGTGAATTACAAGACTTTCCAAGGCTTTGCATATTTATTTACAAATTAATGCTTGAGGATGATGGAAAAAGATAGGATGGGGAGGTGATTTAACCTGTATGCTTCTATGGTATTTTTTGATCTAATTCAATTATAACTTTATAGGTTATAATTACCATTTTCAAAATTTATTTTTTTAAGATAATGAAAAAGATATCGTTATGAAATAACCAAGAATATATATAAATACATTTTTATTTAATGTAAGTATTTATATATTTTCTTTATCAATATATTTTGGATTAATATAAATATTTATATTTTTCCTTTACCAATGTTAAAATATGATTAACTTATCAAAATCAAAATCAAAATTAAAATTAATTTAGTTTGAAGGATATTTATAATATATAAATATATTGTGATGAGTGAAAATCAAAACTAATTTAGTTTGAAAGATATTTACAATATAAATATATTGTGATGAAAGTGAAAGAGGATATTAGAATTTATGAAAGTGAAATATATTCTCAAAATTTATATTCATTCATTAATATTTAGTTTTTGGTTGAAATGTGTGTTAATCAGATCCTATCCTCTTTCAATACAATAAAAAATATTTTCATTGAATTAAAAACCTTTAAAATAAATTTAATTCATTTTGATTAAATAAATAAAAATTGTATTGAAAATAGTGTATTAAAACTTGGAAACATTATCATCTAGATCTATATAATAATAGAAGTGTTTATCAATTTCTATATTTGGTTTCAAATTGTTTTGATCTTTGTTACATTGTCTTTAGATTTGATTTGTTACATTGTATTTAGAGAATTTGTATACTAATCTATGTTATTTTATATGTCTTTTTGATTAATTTATATATTTTTTGTAATTTATTTTTATTGTGTTCTTTGGTTTTATGTGATTCATATGTATAAATTTATATAGTTCTATGGGGTTTGACTTATAGATTTTATTATTTTAATTTATTTATTTTTACAGTGTGACAAGTGGTGACAAGTGGAAAGAAGTGAAAAAATCGATGAATTGAGTATTTTTTAATCCCTAAGAAAAGAGATTTATAGTAAGTAATTTTATAATTTTAAATACATACTTTTGTAAGTGCGGTATGCATGTGTACTTTTTTTTGTATTTTTCTTTGAGCACCTAAAAATACAATTTTCATTTTATATTATAATTTACTATTTTTCCTTATAATTAAAAAAGATGGATTATGAAGTCATTATATGATAAAAAAGAATTTATCATGTTACAATATAAAAAGGAATCTTGCATATTGATACAATAAGACGTGAAACTCAACTCATAACAAATGATTACACTAAATTTCAAAAAAACTTTAACATTCTCAACACTTTAATTTAACCAAATTCATTTAAATAATAGTTCCTGTTTATTTATCATTAAAAGTTCATCACATCCATATAGAGTTCCTACTTATTATTATACACTAACAATATAACTACTTCAAATCTAACACTTCACTGTTTGAAAGGTTTTCTGGAATAGTCTGAGTCATTTTAAATAATCTATGATTAATGGCCAATGTGTTAATCCAAAACTATCTTGATAGAAATTTGATATTATATTTCCTTTTTTAGAATTATTTTCACTCAAAAATCACTTATGTACATTTAACTTATCCATGCATTATTTAGACACCTTCTCATTTTTTTATGTGATTTTAATGTGGAAGACTCATTTCCCCCTTATCTTAGTTTCACATCCATTTTCTCCACTTCCCCCATTTTTTGCAAATCCATTTTCTCCATTTCCTCAGCATTCCTCCATATCCCATGTTCCATTATTCCATGTTACATATCTATATAGGTGATCACTTGAAAATTCATTAGTTCAATACACCAAAGTGCATATTGGTCGAATCAATATACCACACTCAACAAGGAAGAGAACTATGGAAAGTGGGTTTTTAATGAATCCACATGACCCAACAATGTGTCTTTTTGCATGTTTGCGTGATTGTTCCAATCGGAAGTCATGCATGCCTAACCAAAATAGAAATGTCAACCATGCTCGATTGATTTATTGAAAAACTCTAATCATGAAAATATTCTCGTGAAGGTAGGAAAGATCCTCGAGCCTCTCAGCATTTAGACTTGGTACCACAAGTGGTTCCATGTCCACTGAGACATCGGGAACCACACACAAGTGGCATCCATTTCCCACTTGGAACCAACTATTTGAGAGCTTGAAGAAAGCATGTATGAAGTGACCATTGATGTCCATACAAAGCATAGAAGAAAAGGAATCGTTATCCTATTTTTATTAGCATCATAGAACCATTTCTCAAATCATCATACTCATACTCATAGAAACAAAGATAAGTGCATTGGACCTATTCCATTTTGAATAGGTTCTTGCACCTTATTGTACACTCATATATATATAGATAGATAGAGAGAGAGAGAGAGAGAGAGAGAGAGTTCTATTTGAGACACAAAGGGACCCTCCCAAATGAAAGGAGAGCCCATTTTCCTCACCCAATCCTCTAAGGTGTTACAAATATCAACTTTATCAATTGGTAACCATATCTTGTCTTGTTTTGTTTTATTCTTACATCTTCTATCTTTAGTGTTGTTTTTGTAGCTTGGGGAGGTATTCCCACAAGTAGCCCTAGGTGTCAGGCATGTGGGAATCCTCGTTGGCACCTCACTGCACTTTTGTTTGGGTGAAAATGCCCTTAAAATGAAGTTGTTGATTCATGGGATTGATGATAGGCTTTGTGGGTTGTGTTGGGGCTTCACCCACATTAGTAATTAGATTATTATTATTTAATGTTTATATAAGTTAAAGGATTTTTCACTAACCTTTATGGATTGTATAAAAAGAGATCAAGGTGAGAGGTGAAACATAAGGTCATTGTGACATTGATCTTGGAGAGGAGAGTCTTGGTGATTTTAGTCCAACCACTTGGTGACCTCAGTCCAACCATGGAGGATGTTGAAAGACCTTACTTTTGTTGTCTTATTCTTGTTCTCGGTAGGTTCTGATGAGGAGAGGGATCAACCTAGCAAAGAAGAGAAGTAGAAAATTGTTGGAGGGTTGTTAGGCACCAAGGAAAGTTTTGGAAGAAAAGGAGAGAGGTTTTCGTTGACCCTTGGAGGCTTGACCTTCTAAGAGGAGGCAGTCATAGGTCCCTTGGTGTCTTGGCCTAGTAAGGAAAGGTTGGCATAGGTCCATTGGGACAATTATAAGAAGCTAGAACAAGTCTAGGAGGGTTCGACCTGCATCAAGAAGATAACCCATACTTGAGGAAAATTCAAGGGATGCTTAAGGAGTTGTTGCAGGTGTGTAAACGTAGTTGTACAAGGTTGCTATAATAGACGAAAAAGGGGACTATTTCAACACTAACAATTTGAATACTTAAGGGAAGTTTGAGGGTTTTTCTCAAGGACTAGGACAATAAGGTTGGTGGACCAAGACAACAAACTAGGAGAAGTTTTTAGAGCTAAATGAGGGTTGTAAAAGGTGTGTTACAACAACCCTTTTGGCATATCCTGGAGGGTTGATTTGCTAAACTTTGGGACAATCTAGAGGAAACCATGAGGACTTTCACAACAACAGTTTGGAGGATGTTACAACAACTCCTTTTGGGAACCTTTTACTTAGTAATTTCATATGAACCTCAGCTAAGGATTGTGGATAATGCTGGAAGGACTCAAGAAATCGGGAGGGTTTTGTAAGTGTTCTTGGTATCTTTATTTTATGTAATAATTGGGCCATTGTCCCTCGTACGTGAGCCCATTGTTCTACATTTAAGAACAATTGATTTTCACATTAAATTCATGTGTACTTGTGCATCATCCAATTACTAGTTTATCTTCCATTGTGCTAAGCTGTTAGGGATCTTAGTGTGTTTACGTTCACAGTTCAAATTGTGTTAATTTGTGTAAATTGTTCAGAACCTAGACCTCAGGTGTTTATGCATCGAGTTTGGGTGCACTACAAAATCTAGATTTTAGTTCTTTGTTTTTGTTATAGTAAATGACATCATAACATTTATGTTCATGGTATCCCACTAATGCTAACAATTGTCTATAGTGATAGTATAGCCTACTCTAACACTCAATAACTTCTTTTTGCTCACCCATGTGTCAAAATAATCTAAATAGAGTCTGGTTCTAAATCAAATTTCTCTCATTATAGGATTAAAGAATTGATTTTTTCATCTCTCTAGTTTTGAAACTCGCCATAATGGCCTCCCCAAGCATCCAACCCGAGTGTCTTGACCTTCAATTGTTCACATTCCATCCAGAACTTTTTTTACATTTGCAAAAAACAAACTCCACGGGTGTTTCAAAAGAACAATCGCATAGACATGCACAATTGGTGCATTTAATTGTGTTCTATCTCTATGCAGTATGTGCACATCCATGCATATGACACCTCAATGCCCCACAAAAACCTTTTTTTCTCCTAGGTCGATGGTTTTTTTCACCCTCCCCTTCCAATAGGGGTATAAAATTTATTTTATAGCGCTTTGTAAAGCTAACAAATCCTAATATGAGTGCATTCTTTCATACTAAATTAGATAAACTAGATACTAAGAAAGATAAAAGAAAACTACAATCTCTTTTATCTTACCACTTGGATGGCTAGTTGAAGCATATGAACTCTTAGATAGATTTGTTCAATTGATTGTTTTTACTTTTCGGGACTAGGAGATGTCTTGTTTACACCATAGTATGTTCTTCACCTTTCTTCACCTTGGACTCCCTTAAGTGATCTTGGTGAAATAGAACATGGTTTATAAGACATGTCCATATGCCTTTCAAAACAAAAATAGGAAGTAATTTAGAGTGACACTTAAGCACCTTAAATGTGAAAATCTTCTCTTTAATTTTTTTTTTCAAGTTTTTCAAAAAATCAAACAAATAACTAGGTGAGGCCAAAGCACTTGTGCATGTCATATATTATTGCAAAAATGAGCACTAGGGAGATAAATCTTTGTAAGAACCCAAATTCTCCACACCATTGTATAACTAAGGGTAGTTTCATTTTTTTTTTGCAAAAATACATAGGAAGTTAAGGATTAGTAAGGACCCCAATTTTCCACATATTTTACTACCTAAGACTTGTTTTCGATCATATCCACATGGACCCCACGCCATCCACATGTTGTAATTTCAATCATATCCTTGTTTTTTTACACAGTGTCACCCTTGCACAGAAACACATTCACACACATTAAGGCATATCAAGCTCACCTTCATCACAATTTTCTCTCCTCCTTGTGCCCACAAGTATCTATCTATGAGGATCAAAAAGACTTAAGTGTTTCCAAAAAGCCTTCCTCCTTGTGCCCACAAGTATCTATGAGAATCAAAAGACTTAAGTGTTTCCAAAGAGCCTTCAAGCACACCCTTAAGAAATGGGATTGGTCCATGACCAAAATACCAAAAAAATAAATTAAAAACACAACCTTATGAAACTCACTAAAATCCTCCTTGAGAGGTCTCAAAATAAATTTTATTAAGTTAATATTTAGGGGTAGATATCTGAACAAAGGCCCCGTTATCATTTTTCATTCAAAACATAGTAGTTGATTGTTTATGTAACTTCAAATCCTTCCAATCAGGTATTTCTACACCATAAGGCATGGGATACATGTGAATGGGTGACGCCAAGGTATACTTTGAACAACTATTGGGAATTTAGCCAATTCATTTGGGAAACATAACCAATTCAATTTCAGGTACTCCTTTTTTCCCCTTTGAATTCACTGATTATTATCATTGAATGTAGTTATTGCCAACCTTCTAATGTAGATCTGTCTTTTCAATTCTTTATAAAAAAAGGAATGGATCATTTTATTTTTGTGAACCGATTATTAAATTTGTCTTAGTTTGAAGGATATTTACAATATAAATATACTGTGATTGTGATGAAAAAAAGGAATGGATCATTTTATTTTTGTGAACCGATTATTAAATTTGTCTTAGTTTGAAGGATATTTACAATATAAATATATTGTGATTGTGATGAAAGTGAAAGAGGACATTAGAATTTATGAATTTATGTTTCTTTAGTATTTTGTGAATGACCTATTACTGTACATAACCATTTAGAAAGGAACTATATTCTCAAAGTTCATATTCATTCATTAACATTTAGTTTTTGGTTAAAATGTGTGTTAATTAAATCTTCTTTCAATATTATAAAAATGACTCTCATTGAATTAAAAATTTCTAAAATAAATTTAACCATTTGATTAAATCAATTTTTTTTGAATTAAAAAAAATGTATTAAAACTTTGAAACAATATCATCTAGATCTATATAATAATAGAAGTGTTAATCAATTTCTATATTTGGTTTCAAATTGCCTTGATCTTTGTTACATTGTCTTTTGAGCATTTGTATACTAATATTTGTTATTTTGTATTTGTTTGATTAATTTCTATACTTTTTGTAATTTATTTTTATTGTGTTTTATGTTTTTTTATGTGATTCATATGTATAAATTTATGTAGATCTATGCAGTTTTGACTTATAGGTATTACTGTTTTTTTTTTCTTTAAAGGGTGACAACAGGTAGAAAAAAGTAAAAAAATGAATTAATTGAGAAGTATTTCTTAAAGGGTCAGAAAATACATTTATAATAAGTAATTCTATAATTTTAAGTGTATACTTTTGCAAGCGCAGTATGCATGTGTACTTCTTTTTTATTGTGCTTTCAGCGCCTAAGAATACAATTTTCATCTAATATTATAATTTACTATTTTTTCTTACAATAAAAAGGATTGATTATGAGGTCATTATATGTATTTATATGGAGAATAAAAAGGAATCTAGCATGTTGTTACAATAAGAGGTGAAATTCAACTCATAACACATGATTAGACTAAATTTCAAAGAAACTTTAACAATCTCAAAACTTTAGTTTAATAGAACCCATTCAAACAATCATTCTTTTTTCTTTATCCTTAAAAGTTCATCACATCCATATAGAGTTCCTGCTCATTATTATACACTAACAAGATAACCACTTCAAATCTAAGACTTGATTGTTTGAAACTTATTGTGGAATAGTCTCAATCATTTTAAATATTTTAAATAACCTTTGATTAATGGCGAGTGTGTTTATCAAAAACTATCTTGATAGAAATTTGATATTATATTTCCTATGGAAAAAATCACTTATGCACATTTACATTATTCATGCATTATCCATATACCGTCTCAGTTTGTTATTGTGTTTTTAACGTGAAAGACTCATTTCCCCTTATCTACTCCACATCTATTTTCTCCACTTCCCCCCTTTCCTCCAAATCCATTTCCCCATTTCCTCCACATTCCTCCATATCCCATGTCCCATTCTTCCACGCCACATAGCTATACAGGTGATCACTCAAAAATTTGTTTGTTCAATACACCATTTCCCCATTTCCTCCACATTCCTCCATATCCCATGTCCCATTCTTCCACGTCACATAGCTATACATGTGATCACTCGAAAATTAATTAGTTCAATACACCTCATGGAATTAATATTATGTGATCAACAAGGAAGAAAACTATGGAAAGTGTGTTTTTAATGGATCCATGTGACCCAACAATGTGGATTTTTGCACGTTTTGCACATGTTCACGTGATTGTTCCTATTGGAATTCATGCATACCCGGCCATATATGAAATCTCAACCATGCTCAACACATTTATTGAAAAAATTAAATCTTTAAAATCTTCTTGTGAAGGTACCAAAGAGCCTCGAGCTTCTCAGCATTTAGGTTTGGTACCACAAGTGGTTCCATATCCACTCAAACATGGGGAACCACACATAAGTGGCATTCATTTCCCACTTGGAACGATTTGTTTTAGAGCTTGAAGAAAGCATATATTAAGAGAGCATTGGTGTGCATACAAAGCAAAGAAGAACATACATTATTATCCTATTTTTTAGGAGCATTGGAGAACCAGTTCTCAAAGCATCATATTGTCACCCATAGAAACAAAGATAAGTCCATTGGACCTATCTCCTTTGAATATCTTCTTGCACCTTATTGTACACTCATAGAGAGAGAGAGAGAGATGACTCTTTTCGGGACACAAAAGGAACCTTCCAAGAAGGAGAAGGATAGATCATTGTGCTCACCCAATCCTCTAAGGTGTTATAAATATCAACTTTATCAATTGGTAGCCATATCTCATATTTTTTTTGTTTTATTTTTACATATTGTGTCTTTAGTATTGATTTTTTGTAGCTTCGGGAGGTATTCCCACAAGTAGCCTTGAGTGTCACGCATGTGGGAATCCTTGTTGGCACCTCAATGCACTTTTATTTGGGTGAAAATTCCCTTGGAATGAAGCTCATGCTTCATGGGTTTGATGATGGGCTTTGTGGGCTTGTGTTGGGGCTTCACACCAACATGAGTAATGAAATTATTCTAATTTAATATGGAGATAAGTTAAGGGATTTTTCACTCACCCTTAAGGATTGAATAAAAGGATATCAAGGTGAGAGGTGAAAAATGAGGTCATTGTGACATTGATCTTGGAGAGTAGATTCTTGGTGATTTTACTCCATCCACTTGGTGACCTCAGTCCAACCATGGAGGAGGATGAAAGTCCTTATTTTTGTTTTCTTATTCTTCTTTTGGGCAGGTTCTCATAAGGAGAGGGATTGGCATAGCCAAGGAGAGTAGTAGCAGAATGTTGGAGGGTTGTTAGGAACCAAGGAAAGGTTTGTACAACAAGGAGAAATTTTTTTCATTACCCTAGGAGGCTCAAGAAAATAAGAGGAGGAAATTTTAGGTCACTTGGTGGCATGGCCTAGTAAGTAAAGGATTCCATGAGTCCTTTGGGACACTTCTAAAAATCAAGAACAAGTTCAAGAGGGTTTGACCTGCATCAAGAAGATACCCTAGACTTGAGGAAAGTTCAAGGGTTGCTTGAGGAGATGTTATAGGTGTGTAACAATAACTATAGAAGAATGATACAATAGAGGAAAAATGGGATTGTTACAACACTAACAACTAGCAAATTTAAGGGTAGTTTGAGGGTTGTCCTAGAGGACTAGGAAAACAAGATTGGTGGGCCAAGACAACAAACTAGGAGAATTTTTGAGAGCTAAGTGAGGGATGTAACAGGTTTGTTACAACAACTCTTTTGGGATATCTTGGACGTTTGATCTATATTAACTGTGGGACAATCCATAGGAATCCATGAGGACTGTCACAACAACAGTTTGAGGGTTGTTACAACAACTTCTTTTGGGCACCTTTTGAGGACTTGGATAGGGCCAAGTATAGGGATGATTGGTGATGAAGGAGAGGAGAAATTTGGGTGTAACATCCCCGGCCACCCAGGCTGGGGTACACTACACAAGAGAACGTTTTCTTTCTCTCTCTCTATGGGACATATTGTAACATACCCGGCATCCAAATGAGCTATGCCACATAATTGTTTTGAAATTCAAGAAACTAAAACATATACACACATAACTCTTGTGGAAATTGATATATATATATATATATAACGTAAAAAAAACAAATACATTATGTAAATGCACAGATTCATACTGAAATAACCGTAAACATAAACATGCAGCATATACAAGCAATACCCATAAAAATAAACATGTAAATAATAATGCAACATGTAAATTTATCACACAATTGACACTTATCTTGGTAAGAATATCACCAACTACGTGCAGAACTTCCACGAACCTCCCAGCCTTAGACCACACTGCTCATCACTCACAACAGTGGGTCACCCCCAAGCTAGGACTAAACTCCACCCAGATAAAGGGATTCCTAACAAGGTTAATGGTTCTTAGACAACAGGAAAGACTCTGTAACAGGTGCCAACTCAAACTAACAGCCTACAGTCCCTCATTCCCCACATGTTTGTCCCATGCCAAAAAGTGTGCCCCTTCTCTGCTCAACCGTCCTTCGGCTACCCCACTTCCTTTCTGGGCTTCAGCAACAGGCCAGACAGGAAGTCTTAGAGCCTTGTAGTTGCAGTTTAGCACCTTTAGGAAATCAATTCCCCAACAATTCTCTCACCCAGAGAGAAATTGCTCACAGTCCTGAAAACTCGCCTCTTTAATATCCCACGGGCCTAACAACCCGCTTCTTCAGTCCATCTCCCAAACTAACCAGGTACACAAACAGGTATGGTTATGGATACAAGTTCAAGTACAGTAATAGGAAGGTACGGAGGATAAATGACTGAGTGAGTCCATGCTCCTGGAATGGTTGTGTGGATGATGAATGATGGAAGGAATCCTAAAAAATGAACTAAGTCCCAAAAATATGTATGCATGTTCCCAATTTGACACTTGTCATGTTGGGAGTTACTTTTGTCCACTTGTCCCCATCTTTAGAACTTAGGATAAAATAATTATCCATACTTTATACTTAATAAATATTAATATAATATTCATTTTTGGCTTAAGATCCCTAGCTTATCTCCTTTTCCTTAATTTTTATCCCCCCTCTTTTCCTAACTAGTGGAGTTTAGTCCCCCATACTCTTTTATCGTGGTCGGACTGCGCGCAATGATGAATTTTATATTAATTAGGAGTCATCTAAAAAAATAGGCTCGTTGGCCTTTAACATCTTGGCTCTCCGGCCTAATCATCACAAAGCTGGCTCACCAACCTATCAAACACAACATATACGCAAAGGCTCCCTGGTCTGAAAATCGCGCGCACTTAAGCTGTTGTGTGCGCTATCCTGGAGGTGTGCATACTTCATTATTTTACTGCACAGTACATGCGTGCACTATGCCATGAAAGGTGCATACAAAATGATATCAAACAACTCACCAACTTAAGTACATTTGCAATTACATTTACAATTGGGTTCGGCCTAGGGATATTACAATCTCCTCCCCTTATTTATGCATTGTCCTCAGTGCATTATGTATACATATTCAACAAAATTTCAAAAATCCTCAAAAAAATGCAAGTATTTTGTCTGCATTGCATCCTCATGCTCCCAAGTAGCGTCCTCAAGACTGTTAAGAACCAAATATCAATATAGCATAGAAAATCCTCAGAAAAAGTACTCAACGCCTTGAAAAAGAAAGAATTTCAGATAATAAGCCTCTTCGAGGGGTCAACCTCCTTTTACCCCACTTAAATGTTCAAGTACAAGACGATTCAAAATGAAAATGTCTCCTTGGTATATATAGGAGACTAGGAGGTATAATTACAACTAATGGACTAAAGCCGACATAAATAAAATAACATTACTAATATAATATGCCCCAATTAAGGGGTAATGAGCCAATATTAGGGCT
>ML811355.1:116226-133359 GCA_009831015.1 Picea engelmannii | reverse complement strand
AGTTCATTTATGTCCCTACGCATTTCTTCACCTTCATCAAGAGTCCAAGTAGGATTTTCTGGAGGCTTATTTGGTGTAGAAGTTCCCTTTTTGGGTGGCATGTTGGCCAAGTATCACTTTTGAACCTTGATTTTGGGGTGGTTATGCTAGACAATATTTCTTCTATTGTATCTCCCAAGTTTTGGCTCTTCTGGGTATGAAACTTTCTTTTATGTATTTCTTTGATATTTCTTCTATGTAATGCCACAGGTCTGATCAAAATTGGATGTGCCAAGTGGAATTTACGGTAACTTCCCCACAACTTGATGATTTTTTTCCTTTCCAGGAGATCTCACTTGTATAGTGTGCCCCGCACAAAATAATTGATATAAAATTATGAAACTCGCACCAGAAATACTAATGACTGTACACGATCCAATGAAACTAGTCCCATGCAATTTGGATACTCTAGGAAGAAGTTATGATTGTTTTACCTGGACACCTTCTTGAGACTAGTCAATAGGACTAGTCAGATACCCTATCTTACACAGGGTGTATCTACAAATTTAAGATGACCCAGAAGCTGAAATTTTTACCAAAGATACCTTGTTAATTTCTGTAAATGTCCTCTAGAGATCAGGGTTTGAAACATTAAAGAAAAAAATTTATAGAGAAAATGTCGCAATGACTCAGTTCAGGATGATTCCAGAACCCTATCTTGTAGAGGTTGTATCTCCGAAAGTATAAGGCCTCGGGAGCTAAATTTTGAACCCAACATACCTTGATCCATCTACTAAATATCCTCTAATCTGTTCCTTCTGAAACATTGTAGAAAAAAAATTATAGTGAAAATTCCAAGGTGTCTCAGATGTAGCAGCGAAACCCCAAGACCTTGAGCTCTAATACCATATGTTAAGAACCAAATATCAATATAGCATAGAAAATCCTCAGAAAAAGTACTCAACGCCTTGAAAAAGAGAGAATTTCAGATAATAAGCCTCTTCGAGGGGGAAACCTTCTTTTACCCCACTTAAATGTTCAAGTACAAGATGATTCAAAATGAAAATGTCTCCTTGGTATATATAGGAGACTAGGAGGTATAATTACATCTAATGGCCTAAAGCCGACATAAATAAAATAACATTACTAATATAATATTCCCCAATTAAGGGGTAATGATCCAATATTAGGGCTTAACAAAGACCGTACTAGGTCCATTGGACCTTTACAAGCCCTATGGCTTGATTTCGGTGTTGTTTGATTTACCCGTCCAGAATGCGTATTGTATGCACTAGGAAAACGCCTTCTTGCTCCACCTGAATCACATTCCAATCAATAACATGATTAACATTAGGTATATATTTCTTGAGAAATGATACATGGAATACATTATGAATAGACATAGATGTAGGCAATGCAATCATATAAGCTACTGGACTAATCCTCTCTAGGATTTCAAATGGTCCACAATAGCGAGATGAAAACTTTAAACAATTTCCCAACTTCAGGGCACTTCTGTTGGCTTTCACTTTCAAGAATACATGGTCTCCCACTTTAAATTCCCTGTGAGTTATGCCCTTATCAACATAGATTTTATGCCTGTCTTGGGCAACCTTTAAATTTTGTTTTATTTTTATCATTTTCTCCTCCATTTCCTGGAGTAATTATGGCCCAACCACTTCTCTATCTGTTGGGTTATCCCATCTTATCGGTGTGTTTAACTTTCTACCATAAAGTTCCTCAAATGGGCTCATCTTTAAATATGATTGGTACCTATTTTTATAATCAAACTCTACTAAGTGTAGGTAGTCTTCCCATTTTGATGGTTTATCCATCACATACATCTTCAACATATCATCAATCACTTGATTCACCCTATTTGTTTTTCCGTATGATTTTGGATGACAAGTTGTACTAAAATTCAAAATTTCCAAATCCATTAAATAATCCCTTCCAAAATTTTGAGGTAAATTTTGGATCTCTATTAGACACAATTGTCTTGGGTATGCCATGTAATCGAGAAATTTATCTGATATAAACATCAACAATGTTGGTTGCTTTGTGAGTGAGTTTAACTGGAATAAAATGGGGAGTTTTAGTAAGCTTATCCACCACTACCATGATAGAATCATGTTACTTGTTTGTTCTGGGCAGTTTGGTGATGAAATCCATTGTTACAACTTCTCATTTCCACTCAGGAATGGGTAATGGTTTTATCAAACCAACAGGGTGCCTATGCTCAGCCTTTACCTTTTGACATTCCAAACATTTGGCAATAGAATCAACAACTTCTTTCTTCATTCGTGGCCAATAATATTGGCTCTTGACAGCTGCAATAGTTTTTTGATAACCTGGGTGCCCAGCATAAGGTACATTATGCATTTCTCTCAATATCATAATTTTCAATTCCTGGGAATTTGGTAAATAAATTATGCCCGTGTACATGAGAATTTCATCATTATTTAGTTTGTATTCTTCAATTTTCCGCTGCAAATTACCTTGTTGTAATTTTTCCACTAATTCCTTATATTGCAAATTTAATTTTGCAGTCTCTATAATTATTTCCTTCAAATCTGACTGGTACATGCTAATGGTTGTAGCATGCAATTCATGCACTCTTCTGTTGATTTCATCAACCACTTTGTTCTCTTCCCCCCTGATATGTTTTATATCAAATTCATATTCACTTAAAAATTCTAACCATCTACTTTTCCTAGCATTTGGAGTTGGTTGATCAAATAAATATTTCATAACATTATGGTTTGTCCTCAGCTCAAACCTTTTCCCCATGAGGTAGTGTCTCCATTTCCTCAAGGCATGCACTATGGATGCCAACTCCAAATCATGAGTGGCATATTGTCTTTCATGTTCCTTCAACTTCCTTGATTCATAACATATAACAAACCCATTTTTAATGAGGACCCCACTAAGTCCTTCTTTACATGCATGTGTGCATACAATGAAGTCTTCATTTGGGTCTGCAATCCTTAGTATTGGATCACTTGTTAATAATTTATTCAAGTGTTGGAAACTCTTCTCACAATCCAATGTCCACTGAAACCTCACACCCTTCTTTTGCAAGGAAGTGATTGGGTGTGAAATCTTTGAGAATCCTTCGATAAATATCCTATAGTAGCCTACAAGGCCCATGAATGATCTGACCTCTTTCACATTCTTTGGCGTTGACCATTCTCTAATGGCTTCTATCTTCTCAGGATCCACTGGTATCCCATCCTTTGAAATGATATGTCCCAAATAATGAATTTGCTTCTGATAAAATGAGCACTTGCTCAATTTTGCATGTAATTGATGTTCCCTTAATACTTGCAACACCATTCTCAAATTATGCTCATGCTATTCTTCTGACTTAGAATATACAAGGATGTCATCCAAAAAGACAATGAAAAACTTGTCTAAGTATTCTCGGAAAACACCATTCATTAAGCACATGAAAACAGTTGGTGCATTTGACAACCCAAATGGCACCACTGTGAACTCATAATGACCATACCTTGTCCTGAAGGTGGTCTTATTGATATATTCCTCTTTAATCCTTACATGATGGTATACTGACCTGAGATCTATCTTTGAAAATATATTTGCGTCCTTCAATTGATCAAAGAGATCATTAATCCTTGGTAGAGGATACTTGTTCTTTATAGTCACTTTATTCAACTATCTAAAATCAATGCACAATCTTAATGTCCCATCTTTCTTCTTCACGAGCAAGACTGGGGCACCCAAAGGTGACACACTTGGGCGTATATACCCCTTCTCCAAAAGTTCTTCAAGCTACATTTGCAACTCCTTAAGCTCTAGTGTACTCATTATGTAAGGAGTCTTTGACATTGGAGCTCCTCCAGGCATTAAATTTGTAGAGAAATCAAAATATCTCTTTGGGGGTAGTCCTAGTACCTCCTTGAACACATCTTCAAAATCTTTCAGGACTGTACGATCCTCCAAATTTGGCACCTCTTTAGGTGTCTCTTCCATATGTGCTGCAAATATTTGACACCCTTTTCTGTAGCATTTCTTCAGCTGCAATGTTGAATTTTCTCTGATGATTACTGCCCTGGGAATTCCTTGCACTTTCCTTAGGTTCCCTTCCTCATCCAAGCAATTAAATTCCTTGTTATGACAGTCTATGATAGAATGATGTTGATCCAACCAATCCATCCCAATTAGACATTCATAGGAACCTAAAGGAAAGATGTTCAAATCTTCCATGGTGTTCATTCCATTCATGTCCATAAGACATGACTTAACCATCTCATTAACTTTTCTTTTGGCTCTGATATCCAATTGCACCAACCAATATTTTCCATGCTTGCTTCTTGGAAAATGCATACTCCATCTTAGGATCTACATAACTATGACTATTTATTCAATCAATTAAAATATCAATGGTTTGGTTGTTGATCATACCTTCCACTTCAATCATATGTGTTTGATACTCTGCTTGCTTGTTTTCTAGGGCTGCATAGATCCTTGGCACATTTATGCCCATGTCCTCCACTATTTCATCTTGTTGTACATTGTGAAAAGTCCTCACTTTTTCACCTCTGTGAGGACAATCTATGAACATGTGATCTCCCTTACAACCCCAACATTGAATAGGTGGTTGCCTTGGCCTTTGACCCCATGTCTCAATCGTTCTGGGTTCTCTAGAAGTTGGTTGTCCCTGAGGATTATTTCTGAATAATGGTGGCTTAGTTCCCTTCTTCCTCTGATCCATCTTGATTTTTTTTTTGTCTTCACAAGATTTTTGGAAAGTTGGCCTTGCTTTTTTCTGATCATATAGGAATTTAGCTCACCTTATGGCCTCCTCCAATGTCTTGGTATCATCATATTGTATTTTTTCACTGATGAATGATGGAAATCCACTAAAATACCTTTGAATATTAATCGTTTCATCCTTGATGAAAGAGACATACTTCAACAATTCTAAAAACCTTCTTTCATATTCATCTATGGTCATACTCCCAAGCCTGAGTTCAAAGAACACTTTCATTTTCTTGTCATAGTATCTCTTAGTCAAGTATTTTTTTTTAAAATACTTCTTGAAATCCCTCCAAGTAACACTTTTCTCTTTAATGTGTTGCACCTGCAAAAGCTCATCCAACCACATGGATGCCTTTCCCTTGAGTTGATAGATGGAAATTCTACCTTCTGCATGAGAATAATAATTATGTAATTGAAAATAATTCCTCATGCCCAGCAGCCATGTCTCTGCATCTTCATCCTTCTTGTGCTCATCATCAAATGTAGGAGGTTTGATTTTGTTCATTTCTCCTCGTAGCTCATCCACCACAGACCTATTATGTTTCCTGACATGGGATGGACTTGAGTTGTTGTGTGCTCTCTTATTGGAATACCTCGGGGAGTGATGGTGATTTCTGCTAACTCTTCCTGCTCTTCTTTTCTCATCAGGAGACATGTGACTTCTATATTTTCTTGACCCACTCTCCTTATCCAATTTCTTTTCTATTTTGTTCAATCTCCGCATTAACTTCATGTTGAAGTTATCCTGATGCTCATTGGCTCTCACAAGCCTTTCATTATCATCTTTATGGCTTTGGACATCATTCTGCAAATTTTAATGGTCTTTACCATATTCATGTTTTCATCCATTCCTTCTCCATGTCCATTGGAATTTGTTCCTTCAATGCCCAAATGGACATCCATCTCTCTAATTTCATCTCCCTGACTGTAAGTTCCATGTGCCTCTTCCATTCCTATGGACTCTATGTTGATTATAATGTTATCTAGTTGTTGTTGAATCTGCAAAATATGCAACTAACAAAACTTTGTCAGGTTTACTGACTCAACAATTTCATGAAAAATATGAACCATTATGGTTCAATAATATATCAGAATTCTTTCTTCTGATTTCCTGAAACATTCCATGCCCAGATCAATTTTATGGGTATATATTTAGATTCCACTGTCTGATACCTTTCCAACTCCTACTCCCATGCTCAATTCTGAGTCTTGAGCAGAAAGTTATGGTTATTTGAAAATTGTCCATTAATTATTATTATTATTATTATATATATTTTTTTTCTGTTCTCACTTCAACTTGGCACAACTCTACACTATAATTATTCATTTTTTCACATAATCCATTATATTTTTTTGTAGGATCTCAATTGGGTTTCTTCATATACATATTATAGACACTATGTCCAAGTTTCATCTTTTTTTAGGTTCTGGGCTGCTAGTTATAGTCTGCTGAAGTTCTAGGCCAACTCATGTTTTTGGTCTAGAATGATACAAGTGTATTCTTTTCCATTTTTAACATGCCCAGAAATTTAATTCATCTTTGGGACTGTCTTCTATAATTCAATAGTTTTCCATTGACTTCTCCTGCGCCTCAATCTGATTTTGGAAAAGAAAGTTATAGCTCTTTGAAGCTGGTTGGGTCTTAAAATTTACCCTCCACTGTTTGTGTTGTAACTTTCTCATAAAATCTCTTTTTGATGAATGGTTTACACCATTAGAAAGATGTCTCTAAGCTCTTTTATTTGAGCTATAGAGACAAATTTAACCTTGGTACATTCTATTCTCGTGGTTTTTGAGTACCTAAAAACGCTCTTAAGGGCCTCAAAAATGTGTTGCAAAAAGATGGTGTTCAAAGAGTATTAAATGTCACGGAAATTCGTTGGTTTTCCGTCGGTGTTCACCCTCTAAATGACTTCGTGCACACAGAATTAAAATTGTACACCCATATTTATCATGCATATCAACACCATAAGGTAAATCCTGCTCTGTGCACCTATAACCACTATGCATCACTCATATGTCGTGCTAATAACTAGCGTGCACTAATTTTTGTCACGTGCCAATATCCACCGCGCAAAATTTTGTTTCTTGCACTATTATCTGTTGCACGTCATTTGTGTCATTCACTAATATTCTACATGCATTCTACTCTATGTGTTGCACCATGACAAATTTTAATACGCCCCCACCGCACACCATTACTCTGCGCACACCTTAACTAAATTGTCGCGCGACAACATATAGCGATATTGCGCATGCACCAACCAAACTTCTCTGCGCTCTACTAATACTACACACACTACGCTCATCATTATTATGTGTATGCACATCACACAATGTTAAATTTAGCGCATGCACCCACACACCAACAATTTTTCGTGCAATGTCAAATTTTAGCCCACGCACCCGCACACCAATATTTTTCCACGCGGCCCCAAAATTTAGTGCGTGCACCCGCACACCAACATTTTTCTGTGCGGCTCTAAACTTTAGTGCGCACACCAACACGCCAATATTTTTCTTCTCGGCACCAAAATTTATTGTGCGCACACTCACACTAACTTTTTTACGTGTGGCTCCAAACATTGGCGCGCGCACTAGCACGCCAATATTTTTCCGCGTAGTGCCCAATTTTTACATATCACAAAGTTTTTACTACGGATCATGCATTTTTACTACACCCACGTGCATTTTTCTATGCTTATTTTACTCTATGTGTTGCACCATTCCAAAGTTTAGTACACCCCCACCGCGCACCAATACTTAGCGCGCACCTTAACTAAACTGTCGAGCGACAACATATACCCACATTGTGCGGGCACCAACCAAACTCCTTTGTGCTCTTCCAATACTACACACACAACACGCACCATTATTATGTGTATGCACACCACACAATGCTAAATTTAACATGCACACCCACACACCAACATTTTTCTGCGCGCACACCCGCACATCAATATTTTTCCACGTGGCGCCAAAATTTAGGGCGTGCACCCGCATACCAACATTTTCTGCGTGGCTCCAAAATTTAGTGCACGCACTAGCACGCCAATATTTTTCAGTGCGGTGCCAAAATTTAGTGGGTGCACCGAAACACCAACATTTTTTCATTCCAGCACGCCAATATTTTTCCACGCATTGCCCAATTTTTACATATCACAAGCATTTTACTGCGCATCATGCATTTTTAGTGCGTCCACCTGCATTTTTCCATGCACATTGTACTCTATGCGCTGCACCATGCTAAAGATTAGTACGCCCCCACCGCGCACCAATACTCTGCACGCACCTTAACTAAACTGTCACGCAACAACATATACCCATATTGCGGATGCACCAACCAAACTCCTCTGGGCTCTGCCAATACTGCGCACACCACGCACGCCATTATTATATGTAACATTGTGCAATGTTAAATTTAGCACGCACACGCCTACACAACATTTTTCCACGTGGCGCCAAATTTTAGTGCGCGCACCCGCACACCAATATTTTTCCGTGTGACTCCAAAATTTAGTGCGCGCACCTGCACACCAACATTTTTCCGCGTGGCTTCAAACTTTAGCATGCGCACCAGCACGCAAATACTTTTCCGCGCGGCGCCAAAATTTAATGCGCGCACCCGTACACCAACATTTTTCCACCCGACTCCAAACTTTAGCGTGTGCACTAGCACACCAATATTTTTTCACGCAGTGCCCAATTTTTACATATCACAAGCCTTTTATTGTGCATCATGCATTTTTAGTGCTCCCACCTGCATTTTTCCGTGCTCATTTTACTCTATGCATTGCACCATGCCAAAATTTAGTACGTCCCCACCATGCACCAATACTCTGCATGCACCTTAACTAAACTGTTGCGCAACAACATATACCCACATTGTGCGCACACCAACCAAACTCCTATGTTCTCTAACAATACTGCGCACACCATGTGTGCCATTATTATGTGTATGCACACCGCGCAATGCTAAAATTAGTGTGCACACCCACACACCAACATTTTTTGACGCAGCGTTAAATTTTAGCGCGCGCACCTGCACACCACACACGCCATTATTATATGTATGCACACTGTGCAATGTTAAATTTAGCACGCACACTCGCACACCAACATTTTTCCATGCGGCGCCAAATTTTAGTGTGCGCACCCGCACACCAATATTTTTCTGCGTGACTCCAAAATTTAGTGCACGCACCTGCACAGCAACATTTTTTCGCGCGACTTCAAACTTTAGCATGCGGACTAGCATGCAAATATTTTTCCGCGCGGTGCCAAAATTTAGTGCACGCACCCGCACACCAACATTTTTCCACGCGGCTCAAAAATTTAGGGTGCGCACTACCACGCCAATACTTTTTCATGCAGTGCCCAATTTTTACATATCAGAAGCCTTTTATTGCATATCATGCATTTTTAGTGCTCCCACCTTCATTTTTTCGCGCTCATTTTACTCTATGCGTTGCACCATGCCAAAGTTTAGTACATCCCCACCGTGCACAAATACTCGGCATGCACCTTAACTAAACTGCCACACGACAACATATACCCACATTGTGCGTGCACCAACCAAACTCCTTTGCGCTCTGCCAATACTGCGCACACCACATGCGCCAATGTTATGTGTATGCACACCGTGCAATGCTAAAATCAGTGCGCACACCCACACACCAACATTTTTCGACACAGCACCAAATTTTAGCACGCGCACCCGCACACCAATATTTTTCCATGTGACACCAAAATTTAGTGTGCGCACCCACACACCAACATTTTTCTGTGCAGCTCCAAACTTTAGCACGCGCACCATCATGCCAATATTTTTCCCCACGGTGCCAAAATTTAGTGCGCGCACCCGCACACCAACATTTCTCTGTGCGGCTCCAAACTTTAGCACATGCACCAGCATGCCAACATTTTTCTGCCCGGTGCCCAATTTACATATCACAAGATTTTTACTTTGCATCATGCATTTTTAGTGCGCCGACCTGCATTTTTTCGCGTGCATTTTACTCTATGCGCTACACCATGCCAAAGTTTAGTACGCCCCCACTGCACACCAATACTCTGTGCACACCTTAACTAAAATGTTGCGCGACAACATATACCCACATTGGGCATGCACCAACCAAATTCCTCTATGGTCTGCCAATACTGTGCACACCACACGCTTCATTATTATGTGTATGCACACCGTGCAATGCTAAATTTAGCGTCCACCTGCACACCAACATTTTTCCATGTGTCACCAAATTTTAGCATGCGCACCCGCACATTGATATTTCTCCACGCAGTGCCAAAATTTAGTGCACGCACCCGCACACCAACATTTTTTCGCACGGCTACAAACTTTAGCGCACGCACCAGCATGCCAATATTTTTCTGTGTGTTGCCAAAATTAGTATACGCACTCGCACACCATCATTTTGTTAGCGCATGCACTAGCACGCCAATATTTCTCCACGCATTGCCCCATTTTTAGTGCGCCCACATGTGCAGATACATTTTTACTGCGCATCATGCACTTTTAGTGCGCCCATGTGCGCACATACATTTTTTATGCGCAGTAATTCCCTATGAATTACGCTGCAGAAATTGGGGATTTCTCCTCCATTCTCACCGTAGACATTCTGCAACTATGAAATTCATTCAATTTCACCCCGATAACATTATTTCAACCTATGCAACAACAAATTGTTGGGGGTTGACATTTCTAGAATGAATTTACCCAAAATCAATTCACGAATTGAGAATTTTATTTACTAAACTCGCTCCACTTGTCATGGCTTCACTGTAACTTCAAATTTCACCAATTCGAGGTCTTCATTTTCTAGAACAGATATTAAATCAAGAATATATCACCGCATGGCCAAATTTCTTAATTTTCCCACGAATTTAACAACAGAAATTGGGGCTTTTTCCCGATTCCGCACAATTGTTGTTACTTTTTACCATGGACGCTCTTCAACTTGAAATTTGGCCACTTTGAAATCAATCCTCTATGAAATTTCACTTCAACTCAACTTGCTCAGCCCATCCAGGCTCAATTTTGAAAACTGAAGCTCTGATACCATATTGTAACATCCCCGACCACCTAGGCTGGGAACGCTACATGAGAGAATGTTTTCTTTCTCTCTCTGCGGAACATATTGTAACATACCCAACATCCAACTGAACTATGCTACATAAATTTTTCAAACTGCATGCAACTAAAACATATACACACAAAACTCTTTTGGAACTTTATATATATAATGTAAATAGACAAATACATTATGTAAATGCACAGATTCATACTGAAATAACCGTAAACATAAGCATGCAGCATATACAGGCAATACCCATAAAAATAAACATGTAAATAATAATGCAGCATGTAAATTTATCACACAATTGACACTTATCTTGGTAATAATATCACCAACTGCATGCAGACCTTCCACGAACCTCCCATATGTAGACCACATTATTCATCACTCTCAACGGTAGACCACCCCCGAGCTGGGACTAAACTCCACCCGGGTAAAGGGATTCCTAACCAGGGTAATGGTTCATAGAAAATAGGAAAGACTCTGTCACAAGTTCCAAATCAAACTAACATCCTACAATCCCTCATTCCCCACATGCCTGTCCCACCCCAAGAAGTGTGCCCCTTCTCTTCTCAACAGTCCTTCGACTACCCCACTTCCTTTCTGGGCTCTAACAACAGGCCAGATAGGAAGTCTCAGAGCCATGTAGATGCAGTTTAGCACCTTCAGGAAATCAATTCCCCAGCAATTCTCTCACCCAGACAGAAATTTCTCAGGGGCCTGACAACCCCCCTCTTCAATATCCCATGGGCCTGAAAACCCCCCTTTTCAATCCATCTCCCAAGCTAACCAGGTACACAAACAAGTATGGTTATGGATACAGGTTCATGTACAGTGATAGGAAGGCACAGAGGATAAATGACTGAGTGAGTCCATGCTCCTCGAATGGATGCCCAAATGATGGATGATGGAAGGAATCCTAAAAAATGAACTAAGTCCCAACAATATGTATGCATGTTCCTAATTTGACACTTGTCATGTTGGGAGTTACTTTGGCCCACTTGTCCCCATCTTTAGAACTTAGGATAAAATAATTATCCATACTTTATACTTAAGAAATATTAATATAATGTTCATTTTTGGATTAATCTCCCTAGCTTATCCCCTTTTCCTTAACTTTTAGCCCCCCCTTTCCCTAACTAGTGGAGTTTAGTCCCCCATACTCTTTTATCATGGTTTTTCTGCGGGCAACGATGTATTTTATATTAATTATGAGTCATATATAAAAATAGGCTCGTTGGCCTTTAATATCTAGGCTCTCTGGCCTAATCATCACAAAACTGGCTCACCAGCCTATCAAACACAACATATACACAAAGGCTCCCCAGCCTCAAAATCGTGTGCACATAAGTTGCTACGCGTGGTATCCTAAAGTGTGCATACTTCATCATTTTACTGCGCAGTACATGTGCGCACTATGCCATGAAAGGTGCATACAAAATGATATCAAACATCTCACCAGCTTAAGTACATTTGCATTTACATTTACAATTGGGTTCGACCTAGGGATATTACACTAGGGGCTGGAAGGACTCAGCCACAACATACAAACCTCAGCTAAGGATAGTGGATAAGGATGGAAGGACTCAACCAAACTTGCACACGGAAACTCGGAGAGTTATTTAAGTGTTCTTAGTATTTTTCTTCTATGTAAGAATTGAGCCATTGTCTCTAGGATGGGATCTCGTTGTTCCATATTTAAGAACATTTTTTTGGGGGCATCAAATTCTTGTGTACTTCTGCATGATCCAATTACTGGTTTATTTTCCATTGTGCTAAGTTGTTAGGCATATCAACATTTTTATGTTCACAATTCAAATTGTTTTAATTTATGTATATTGTTGAGAACCTAGATCAAACCTGAGGTGTGCATGCACCTATTTTGGGTGCACTGTGAAATATAACTTTATTTCTTTGTTTTTGTTATAGTACATGTTTATAGTATTCCACTAATGTTAACAATTGTCAATGGTGATAGTATAGCATGCTCTAACACTCAATAACTTCTCTTTTCTCACCCATGTGTCAAAATAAGATAAATAAAGTCTAGTTCTAAATTCAATTTCTCCCATTGTAGGCTTAAAGAACTGATTTAATCATCTCTCTAGGTTTTTAGCTCACCAAGTTGACCTCCCTGGGCATCCAACCCGAGTGCCTTGAACTTCAATTTTTCACATTCCATCCAGAATGTTTCTTACATTTGTAGAAAAAGACTCTGTATGGGTTTCAAAAAAACATTTGCATAGACATGCGCAATTGGTGGTTGTAACTATGTTCTATCTATTTGCAATATGTGTACATCCACATATCTATCACTTCGGTGACCCCCACATACCTCATTTTGTCCTAGGCCGATGGTTTTTTTCACCCTCCCCTACCAATAGGGGTATAGAATTTATTTTATAGAACTTTGTAAAGCTAACAAATCCTATTTTGAGTCCATCCTTGCATATTAAATTAGCTAAACTATATACTAGGAGAGATAAAAACAAAACACAATCTATTTTATCTTGCTACATGGATGGCTAGTTGAAGCATATGAACTCTTAGATATATTTGTTCAACCAATCATTTTTACTTTTCAGTATTAGGAGTTATTTTGTCTACCCCATAGTATTCTCTACACCTCGTAGACCCTTAAGTGATCTTGGTGAAATAGAATAGGGTTTATAAGGATTCTTCATCTCCCTTTCAAAACAAACATAGGAAGTAAATTAAAGTGACAATTAAGCACCCGAAATGTGCAAATCTTCTCTTTAAAAAAAAATACAAGTTTGTCAAAAAATCAAACAAGTAACTAGGTAAGGCCAAAGAAGTTATGTACGCCATAGATTATTTCAAAAATGAACACTAGGGAGCTAAATATTTGTAAGAACCTGAATTGTCTACACCATTGTACAATCGAGGGTAGTTTCATTTTTTGCAAAAAAACATAGAAAGTTAAGGATAGGAAGTTTAGGACCCCAATTGTTCACATATTTTACTACCTAGGACTAGTTTTCCAATTTCACAAGGATTGTAAAAATGTTTGGTGGTTAATTAAAGGAAGAGTAATGGACCCCATGACATCCACATTTTGCAATTTCAGTCATGTCCCTATTTTTTTCATAGTGTCACCCTTGCACACAAATAGATTCACACACATTAAGGTATCTCAATCTCACCTTCATCACAATATTCTCTCCTCTTTGCACCCACAAGTGTTCTAGAAGGATTAGAAAGACTTAAGAGTTCCCAAAGAGCCTTCAATATCACCCTTAAGCAATAGGATTGGGCCATCTACATATTGAAAAATTTGCGATGACTGCTTGTGCCAAAAGTACTCTTTCGTCACAACATGCAAGAGAAAAATCTCATCTTTTCTAAATCTACCTCATATTCATCGCAATCTCGACACCTACAATTTGACTAAATTATTATAGTCAATGTTTGTCTCACGAGCGATGCCTGTAGATTGTCCGTCGCTCTTGCGACGAACGTTGACCATAATAATTTAGTCAAAATTTACCATTGAAAATGACCTAAAATAAATAGGTGGAAAAAAAATTATTTTTAGGCCACTATCATCGCAATTGCGACGATAGTGACCTAAAATTGGCCTATAAATATTTGACAATTTAAAGATGTTGTGACAATCTTGCTATAACAACGACGGTTCCAAAGGGGTATTTTTGTGTGGAAAAATGTCGCAGAATGTTGTTAGAGGTTGGGAAAAAAGTAAAGCGGGTGAAAAGGGTGATGGTAGATGTTATTTCCCTTGTAAAAAATGTTGCCTCAGACGTCCCATAAGAATTTTAATAGCAACAACTACAAAACATTGTAGTAAATATGGTCACATTGATGGTGGATCGAATGAAGATCGTCCCATGGTAATTAGCTATATATTCATTATCTTTTTTTATTTTGTCAATTTTATATAAAATTATATATATGTATATATATTGTTTGAATGTTTGTTATAGTATACACTAATTTTGCATGATTGTTTGTAATTACAAAGTTAAAGTTTCCCTCTAACTTTCCGCAAAATATTGCACCAACTATTAGTAGAAATGATGGTGTACAAGCTGAGGAACATCATCATGACCAAGAAAATGAGGATCTCATGGAAGAAGATGATGAGACAAATCAAGTTAATGATCCCATGGAAGAATATTATGTTGGAAGATTGGTTGTTGTCATTGATGTCAACCCTAGTCATGGGTTTTGGACCGCAAGATTGATGAAGGTATTTGGACATGAAGGAAAATGCACATGTAGATACAACACCCATGGATGGATAGTATACATCATGTTGTTTCTGGTGGTATGTTTCACGTCACGTGGATCCTCATGGTTGAGGAGAAATGAATTTTTTAAGATGACAAAGTGAATTGAAGAAGGAAGTACATGTAGGCCCTAAAGATAATTAAAGAAAAGAATTACAAAATAAGAAAGTGTCAAGTTGGCCCTAATGTTAAAATAAAGTGACATAAATGGTATAAATAAACATCATTATACATTCATTTGATACAAGTCGAATTTCAGAGGAAATAAGAAGTAAAGAAGGCCAGATTTCAAGGGAGGATGAAGTTTTTTGGTGATATGTTCTAAGGTATGTTATTTTCAAGTCATCTTACCATTTTTGCTATAACTTTTTTTATATAACGATTCATATGGTGAAATCAATATGGTACTGAGAATATATATCAAGGTACCTATGGTAAAAATTCCATCTCTTGATTCGCTATAATTATGGAGATACACTCTGTGGAAGATAGGGTTTGTGACCAGTCCTGAAGCTAGTCAATAAACAAGTGTTCCAGGTAAAACAGTCATAACTTCTTCATAGAGAATCCAAATGAAGTGGGACAAATTTCATTGGAAATCATACAAACTTTAGTTTCTTGTGTCCGAGTTTTAGAATTGAATGTTAATTATTGAGCGCGGGGCATTCTTTGCAAGTTCACTCTCCTGAATAGACCAGAATTGAATAAAGTCTGCCATTCTTTCTATAACCTCTTTTTGGGGAGGATTCAAGGAGTGAAAATTGGAGGAGTTTCAGAGAATACATTGATTAATATTATCTATAGGATCATAGTACTCCAAGAATTGAAGAATTACAAAAATTGAAGAAGTCTCATGAAGCATTATCAGGTTCTATGTAATGATTGGTTGATGGTGATGATTTAATGTAAAGTTTTATTATTTCTCATATATTCTTGGGTGGAAGGAAGGGGCAAGGATGGAGAGTTCAACTCTCTCTTGATATTGGAGAATTGTATCTTCCTCTTGGAGGTTTATCCCTCCCTTTACGTTTGGAAGTTGTAGCTACCTTTGGAAGTCATTACTTCCCTTGAAAAATAACTATTGATTATTTCTCATATATTGTGCATGGTGTATTATGGTGTATTGGTGTAACTCTTATACTATTGTTCATTTCTCATTGGATATATTTGAATGGTTTAAGTATAAGTTGAAAAAGGTTTTAAATTGTACTTGATATTGATTCACCCCCCCTCTCAGTATCAACAGATTATGGGACAAATCAAATGATCCAAGATTTGTTTTCGCAGCTGGATGAGGATGGGGAAAATGCTGGTATTTATGATGAAACTCTATTAGAAAAGGAAAATAAACGACTTTATGAAGGATCAAGAGCAAATCTTATCTCTGCTACATTGTTGCTGGTGAACTTAAAGGTTATGAATAATTTGTCGAACACTTGTATGACACAAATACTAAGGTATGTAATATGTTTCATCTCATATTGTACATAAATGTTGATTTTTTATATTTGTTTTTAGTGTTAATTAATGTGTAAAACAAGAATGCATTTTTTACGATTAATATTCTCACATTAACTAGTTGTTTTTTATGTTGTAGATTATTAGGTGAATTTTTGTTACCATTGTCAAATATTTTACCTCGCACATATCAAGGTTTGCATGCCATTATGAAAGACATTGGAATGGATTATAAAACTATAGATGCATGTCTTAATGACCATATTATATATTATGGACAACATGCTTTGAAAACCAAATGTCCTCAATGTCTTATCAGTAAATATTGAACCGATCAAGTAAAAAAAAGGGTGCCTCGAAAGGTTCTTTGATATATTCCCATAATTCCACGTTTGCATCGATTGCATGGGTGTGAAAGCATAGCACAATTTATGGATTACCATGCACGTAACAGAAGTGAAGATGGTGTTCTTCGAATGCCTGCCAATGGTTCTGCATTTAGGGAAATTGAGGAAAAATGGGCAGATTTCAAAGATGAACCTCGTAATGTT
>ML811355.1:60377-91061 GCA_009831015.1 Picea engelmannii | reverse complement strand
GCAATAGTAAAACATCCTGTCATAAATCATGACGCATCATCATCAAGGTTAAGTGGTTCATCATCACAAAAATCCAGTTCACTTGCGAGCAAGTGTCCTCAAAGAATAAGTTTTGTCAGTGCGCCAGAGCGGGATGTTACAGTTTTTCTTGCAAAAGATAACCCTCTAGTAGATTTAACCATTTCTCCAAAGAATTTGCATTTATATGGCCTTCAAATAAAGGGATATCAAAGTTAAATTGTACCACAAAGGGTGTCACACCTCCATAATGGCTCAGTGTTGAAGGTGCCTCACCCGCCATCGACACTCATTGAAGGATATTGGCGAAGTTTTCCATCATCTCTTTCCTCTATCACATGAGGGATTCCTCAAAAAACATATTAATAGGATATACTTCTTCTTCATTTTTATTTTAACCCACCATGGGAGGTTGCTTGAACTAGTGATGGTGGTTGGATCTTACTCAAACTAGCCAAAGATCCAACTTCCTATACAATGACCTTGGACAATCAACAATTAAAGTTGGGGGTTCCAATGAGATTCTCTTTGATTGGCTCAACAAGGTCTATGGAATTGGGGCTCATGGACTTGGATTCTTTAAAAAGAAAGAGAAAACGCCACTCAGAGCTAAGGAGAGAGAATTAAAAATATGGTTATTGGAATAATACGAGTCAATCAAAGAAAATTGGATAGCCTAAAGGTGTGAAATATGTTGTCGAGTTGAGGATTCGTCGGATGATAGAATTATGATCTGCAATGGATGCAATATTGGAGTTCATAAAAATTGTTATGGTGTGAGTGAACCACTGGAGAGTTGGGTTTGCACAACTTTCTAGAGAGAAAAGACAGAAATTAGGCCACAACATTGTTACCTTTTCTCTATAATGGGTGGCCCCCTGGAACCGACCACAACACGTGAATTTTGGGTGCATGTTACTTGTGCTTGCTTTACTAATCAAGTAATGTGTTTGAATGATGAAACTATGGAACTTGTAGATGGCATATTGAAAATCGGTCCAGCCTATTTTCGGAAGCAATGTGTAATATGTGACCAAGTGCATGGATCTTGCATCAGTGTCTCGAGTGTGAAACATTTTATCACACAACGTGTGCATTAAGAAAGGGGTATCACATGGAGTTGTTATATTGTGAATATTAAAAAAGAAAGTATGTAACTACATTGCCTATTGTGCCTCTCATAAGGTTCCAAATACAAATGTGGGTTTAATAATCCCCAATCAAGAATCTATATCTATGCCAAATAAAAATGAAGTTGCTACAATGATAGTGATACATTCATAGGATTCATGAAATGGGAGTAATCAAAATGAAGCTTCTACGGTGATACATTTAGAGGATTCATGAGATGGGAGTAATCAAAATGAAGCTGCTACACCGATATATTTAGAGGATTCATCAGATGGAATTTCAACTTTAAAAGATGATAATAACCTAATATAAGTTGGACTCTCCAAAATAGATGAACCATATGCATCCATATGTTGTTTGTACAATCCTTTGGAAAACAAATCTTGTTAAATGGAGTAATTTCCTCCATTACTTGTTTGACAAAATATGATAGAGGATAGGCATCATAAATGCACAGACAATATAGGTAAGTTTCCATTTATTAGGTAGGTGAAGGACGGAGTGTTTTAGAGAGTTATATATTATCATGTATTTTGTAATTTCAGTTTTATGTGAATGTAAAGAAGAGCTCAATAGCTCCATAGTTTCTTTCTGTCTATATGTTATGTTCTTGTCATGGTTTCCTCTGCTTGAGCTTGAAAATGGTATCATAACAAAAATAAGACTCTTTGAAGATAGGAGAGCAATTTTTAGGTTGTTGGAGAGCATTTTTGAGTTTGGTTGAGCCACGACATTAAGAGGATATTTTTAAAGGCCATTCTGGTGCAAAACTTTAAGGAAAAACTCTTCAAAAAATCATGTTTTTTAAAGAGGTCACCCCCTTCCTTTGTACACAAAGCAACGAGGAGAAGGAGGTCACCCCTAAAGAGTGGACAAGGCATGACATGAAGTGACCAGGATGAGAAAAATTATGGGTTTTCCCATTTCAATAGAGGAGTAAGATTTCATCCATATCTACGCCAGAAAGGAGAAATCCAAATTATACAGGAGATTCATGGAATCTAGCAACAGTCAAGTGCTCACATGAGGTCTAGTGTAATGGGTAATAACTATGATGTATGTTATATTAAAATGAAAAATTTCCTCTAGTCTGAACATTGTTGGAATCATTAGTCAATGGGTTTCAGGAACCAGATCCGGCTGATCTAAAAGAAATGAAAAATGCACAAATAAATTCTCTCAGAGAACTCAACAAAAAGGATAGAAATTCCCTATGGCTCATCCAACAAGGATTAAAGGAATATATTTTATCCAAAGTCACAATAGCATATCATGCTAAACAGGCATGGGATACTCTTGAAATAGTCTATCAGGGGATTGACAAAGTCAAAAATTCAAAGTTGCAGACACTCACGAAGATTTTTGAGACTCCTCAAATGAAGGATTTGGATTTTTTGGATCATTTCATGACCCATGCCATGAGCATCGTCAACTAGATGTGCACACATGGAGAAGACATTCAAGATTAAAAAATTCAATGAGAAGGTACTCAAAAGCCTTCCTGATAAGTTTAATATGGTTGTGGTTTCCATATAAGAGTCGAAATACCTGTCAACATTGAAAGTTGAAGAACTCATGGGATCTTTGTTAACCCATGAAAGTAGATTCAATTGAAATATTGAATCTTTGGAGAATGCATTTCAGTATCAGGCCTCCATAAGAAAAGGCATAGGTCGATGGAATAGAAGCAGAGGCACACAAGGCAAAGGTCTCTCTCAAACAAGAGAGAGGTCAACTTAAGAATGTTCAGAACAAAGTGAATAGTCAAAACATTCACAGAGACACTCTCAAAACATAAGGGGGAGAGGTAGAAATTGTAATTATCCAAGGTGGACTGAAAAATCAAGGATACAATGTTATTATTGCAAGAAATTTGGTCATTATGAAAGTGAATGCAGAAAGAAGCAAGCAGATCTGAATAGAGGCAGAGAAAATGTTACCAACACTGAAGAAGGAATATTTGAATCAATGTTCTTCTCTTGCCAAGTTACAGAACAAGAAAGCAATAGTCATGATCTCTGGTTGTTGGATAGTGGCTGCAATGATCATATGGCAGGTAACAAAGATTTTTTTTCTAGTTTAGATAGCTTTGTCACATCTCAAATTAAGTTGGGAGATGATTATCAAAAGAAATTTTTAGGAAATGATGTAATTTACGTATGGACCAAGCACGATGAAAAGAAGGATATTCATGATGTTTATTATGTACCTAGTCTTAGACATAATTTAATGAGTGTAGGCCAGATTAATGAACATGGTTATAAGGTCATTTTTTAAGGTTCCAAGTGTACAATCTTGGACAAACCACTGAGTAAGAAAATTATAGCCACAATACAAATGGCCAAAAATAGAATGTTCCCTTTGATATTGAGAAATGTAAGTTTGTCACAATCATATGCCAAAAATGTATCAAGCTCACATGAGGTTTGGTTGTGGCATCTTAGATATGGTCATTTACCATTTATCAGTCTTTGTCTTTTACATAAGAATTCCATGGTAAAATATTTTCCCATTATAAATGAACAAAAAAACTCTTGTGAGAGTTGTATTTTGGCCAAACACCAAAGGGATAGTTTTCAAAATACTTCCTACAGAGAAAAAGAACACCTTGAACTAGTTCATAGAGACCTTTGTGGTCCAATGCAAACTCAGTTAATAGGAGGCATATTTTACTTTCTAACATTCATTGATGATTTTATCATGAAATCATGGGTGTACTTCCTCAAGAACAAATGAGATACATTTGAAAAATTCAAAGAATTTAAATCCTTGACAAAGAAACAGAGTGGGAAATACATCAAAGTACTTAGATCATATCGAGGAGGTGATTATGAATCCAAATAATTTGCAACATATTGCAGGCAGCATGGAATCAAGACACAATTTACCACGAGATACACTCCACAAAAGAATGGAGTAACTGAAAGGAAGAATCGAAAAATAATGAATATGGCCAGAAGTATGTTAAAGGCCAAGAATTTTTCAAATGAATATTGGGGTGAAGTAATGGCATGATAAGTTTATATTTTAAATTTATCACCAACCAGCATTTCTCATTTTAAAGTTTTTGGCTTTGTATCTTATGCACATGTTCCTGAAGAGTTGAGGAGAAATCTTGATGATAGAAATGAAAAATGTGTATTTGTGGGATACAGTGAACACTCTAAAGCATATAGGTTGTATAATCCTATTACCAAGAAGTTGATAGTAAGAAAATATGTGAAATTCCAAGAAGATAAATCTCAGGATAACCAAACAAGTGAAATACTTGTAGAACAAATTCCTTCTATGCAGGAAGATAAATAGGTGGAAGCTACAGGACAACAAGCTTATCCACCAAGACCTCCAAGATTGCAAGTACAAGTCCAAGGAGAGCAAACAGAGCACAAATTGTCCTTTGCTTCTAGCAATGATTTGAATCCCACTATAGAAAACTTAAGGAACCAAAGAACAAGAAACTTGAGAGAAATTTATGAGCAGAATGATGGCATGGATCAACAATCACACTTTTCTTTATTATCGTGTCAACCAGTGTGCTTTGAAGAAGTAGTCAAGGAAGAAAAATGGGTTGATGCAATGAATGAAGAAATTGAAGCAATTGAAAGAAACAACACATGGGATCTTATAGATCTTCCCAAAGGGAAAACCAACATTGGAGTTAAATGGGTTTATAAGACAAAATTCAATGAGAAAGGTAAAGTATAGAAGCACAAGGAAAGACTTGTAGCAAAACAGTTTTCTCAAAAACACTGTATTGACTATGGAGAGACATTTTCTCTAGTAGCACGTTTGGATACTTTTAGAGCATTTTTGGTGGTTGCAGCTCAAAAAAAATGGCCAGACTATCAAATGGACATTAAATCAGCCTTCTAAATGGTTTTTTAAAGGAAGACGTTTATGTGGATAAACCACCAGGATTCCAAATGAGAGGTAAAGAGTACAAAGTGTACACATTGAATAAATCATTGTATGGTTTGAAGAAAGCTCCAAGATTTTGGTATAGTTACATTGATACTTATTTGCTCAACAATGGGTTCAACAGGAGCAGCAATGAGCCCACACTTTACACCAAAAGAGACCAAAGAGGTAATATTTTGATAGTTTGTCTCTATATTGATGACATGATTTATACAGGAAATTTTTTGTTGAATGAATTCAAAGAAGCCATGCAAAGTGAATTTGAAATGACTAATCTTGGTTTCATGAAATATTTTTTGGGAATTGAAGTTGAGAAATCTGAAAAGGGAATTTTTATCTATCAGTGAAAATATGCCTCAGATATTTTGAAATGGTTCAAAATGAAAAAATGCAAGCCAGCGAATAAACCAATTGTAACAGGTATAAAATTAAGTAAACAGGATGAAGGAACAAAAATTGAGTATACTCAATAAGAAGCTTGTAGAAAGCCTCATGTACCTTACAACTACCCAGCCAGATATTATGTATGCAATAATCTTAATTTATAGATTTATGGAGAATCTCAAAATCTCTCATTGGAAAGTTGGAAAAAGAATTTTGAGGTATATACAACGAATTATGGAATTTGGTATTCTACTTCAAAAGATGATTCACTTGTTGGATATACAAATAGTGATTTTGCATGTAGTATTGATGATAGGAAAAATACTTATGGGTATTCATTTCTATTTGGTATAGGCTTGATTTTGTGCGTTTCTAAGAAACAACCCATCGTCATAATTTCTTCAGCAAAAGCAAAGTATGTGGTAGAAACTTCAGCAACATGTCATGAATTTTGGTTGAGAAGGATCCCTAATGATCTAGCACATGAAGAAACTCAACCAACTCCTATATTTTGTGACAACGGTTCAACAATTGTATTATATAAGAATTATGTGTTTCACCACAAGAGTAAACATGATGCATGAGCATCACCTTCAAAGTAAAAAACGCAAGCGTGGAGGCAAAATATATGACATCTCAGCATGACAGAGTTTCAAATCAGCATTTAATTTCATAAGTAAATCGATTTGTTGAGATATTTTTGTAAACATCATTTTTAAATATGTTGTGTTTGTAAAGTCATAAGGACTGTAAGGGATTGCAGATATGGAGTGTTGACTCTTAAATGGCAATAATTGTTAGTTATTTTAATATGGCAAAGTAGGTAACTGCTAAGATTTGATAGGATAGGTTGCAGATAGGACGAGAAAGCTCGTGGAGCCATTCCTTAGATAGTTTTCAGTGTTGAATTGTAATAGAATATGAATATCAGGAGATAGAGATAGAGATCAGTAGAACAGAGTAAAGTAGAAGAAATACTATTTAATTTGTTTTCATGAATGAATAGAACAAACAGAATTGTCCCAAATCCTTGGATTGTGTTCATCTTAATGTGTGATTGAATGAATGTTACATTATGTATGTGTTCTTTATTTTATTATGTTCAATTATGAATGTTCGAGAGGTTGATTGTATGAGTTTGTGACAAAACTGGATGAGTTTCAATTGTTTCTCTTCTGACACTCATATGCAAGGTGTGCATCTCGAACGCAAGGAGTGCATCGATTGAGTCTTGGAGTGACTCTGAGAATTTCAGAGAGAACAAAGGAAACTTAGACCAGGTGCAAGGAGTGCACAGTGTCAAGAAGTGACCAAGTGTCCAATAACCAGACCAGAGGAACGCCAAGTGGGTGAGAAGAATTTATTTTCAAGAAATCCTTCAATCTGAGTTATCGAAATCTCGAGAATGAAAGGTGTGCGTGGGAAGTCAAAATCCTTTAAGGATCAAGCTCAAAATGGATAACACCTTTTAGAAGTGTTGACGAGATCCAAGAGTAGGACTCATAGAAGGAGAAAATATTTGAAACCTTTGAATACTGATAAATATTCTAAGTCGGATGAAATCAAAATCTCGGGAGGAGGAGCGACAGTTGTTGTTGGATCACAGTGTTGAGAATCAACAGTCGTCTGATATTTGTAAGGTGAACGAGCCTTAATGCTTCACACACATAGGAGAGAGAAACTATCAAGGTTTGAGACTTGAGATTTTTGAAGCCCGAAGAGCGGAAAAGCCAAAGTGAAATCTCAGTCATTCGATTATCTGAAGTGGACCTAATTCGTCGGATCGTCTGAAGTGAACCTCAAGCGTCGGAATGATCAGGTGAATATGAGCCGTGAGATATCGTGAGTTCAGGAGGAGGAAAATTTGAAACTTGAGATTCTCGAAGCACGAAGAGTCGGAGAAACGAAGAAAATCTGGACCGTTAGATTCTAAAGGATACATGTCAGTGGGTCATGAGATCTAGAGGAAGGCAAAGGTGAAGTGTTGAAACACCCGAAGCACGAAGAGTCAACGAGTTGAGAACCATCGATCTACAAGGGGACACTTGTCAACAGATCGCGAGCTCCAAGAAAATGGTATTGGGGTTTTAGTTTGAGAACTAAGATTGTCGAATCCCAAAGACCCGAAGTGAATCTGGACCAAAATATCTAAGGGAGACATGGTGTGAATCCATGAACTCTGGATAAATTCCCGAAATGATTTAGAGTCGTTGGATCTAGGAGAGAAGAGGCATAGATCTGTGGGCTCTGGGTAAAGACCTGAAGTAATCCTCGATCGTCAGATCAAGAGGACACGTGTCAGTGGATTATAGCCTTCGGATAAAATCCATTGGGAAAAAGAGGTTTGATATTTGAGATCTCAGAAGTCCAAAGACCCGAAGGATATCTCAATCGTCGATCGAGAAGAGGGTCACAAGAATGTTGACCTGAGTTGAAAGGTCAAACACCCGAAGTAGGAGAAGGACCGTTCATTAAGTAGGACAGGTGTCTATAGATCGTCAGCTCTAGAAGATTGGAGTATAGAAGAAAGCAAGGTTGGAGATTTCAAAACCCCTATGTCTGGAATCAAGAAGAGATCGCAGCCGTTGTTTTAAGAGGGACAGATCTAGTCCGTAGATTTGAAAGGTGCAGATTTGAACCATCCATTCAGACAATATCATCAAGATCACGAGATCGAAGATCCCGTAGCATTTCGGGGACACGAGTTGTGTGAACTTTAGTCATCGCCAAGGTCACATCAAAGAGGGGCTTATCAGAAAATGAGCTAGTGCCCAAAACTCTGAGATATTTCGCAAGTGCAAAAGGAAAGGTCGCGGGTATCATAAGACCACACCAAAAGGTCGAAAGGACCTGTGTTTGATTAATATGTGGGACTACCAAGGTCCTAAAGAGTCGTTTGACTCAAAGAATCGTAGATCCTTTGACCGGGAAGTTTCTCATCCCTACGGGGGAGTAGGGGGGCTGCATCAGGTGGTATCAGAGCTAATATTGAGTTTGTTTGCAGACAACAAACAAAAGGAGAAAGGAGGTAAATTGGTAGCAATTGTGGTATCAAGAATTTGATTTCTGTTGGTAGGTGACGCAATGGAATCATGCCATCCAGAAGGCATAGAGCGAATGCAGAAATGGAAGAAGAAATGAGGCGACTCTGAATGAGACTGGATGCCATGGAAACATCACAGAGAAGAGCACCAAATTCTAGAGATATCAGTGAAGCTAAGAGCGAAGAAGTAGAGGTCGAATAAAATGTAGCAGAGGATGTTGCACAAGATCGCTTAATAAAAGTTGTTTCAAAGATAGGAGCTAGAGAAAGAATAGAGGTACCAATGTATGAAGGCAATTTGGAAGTTGAAGAATTGTTAGACTCGGTACGTGCTTTGGAAAAATACTTCAATTACGAAGATATCAAAGAAGACAAGATGGTGAAGCATGCAGTGACAAGAATGAAATGTCATGCAACACTATGGTGGGATGAAATGCAAGCTGAACACAGGAGCAATGGAAAGAAGAAAATTAAGAACTGGGATAGGATGGTAGCCAAGCTGAAATCCAAATTTATCCTGAAGGACTATCAAATCAATCTGTTCAGGAGATTTCAGAACCTGAGACTGAAGAGATTATCAGTGAAGGAGTACACTGAGGAATTTTATAGACTGAACATCAAGGATGGACAGAAAGAGAATGAAGATGAAAAAAAAAAGGTATATCAATGGGCTGAGATATGAAATCCAAGAGGAGATCAGCATGATGTATGTTAGTAAAGTTGAGGATGCTTATCAAGCATCCTTGAAATCTGAAGAACAATTGGCCAGGAAACAAATCCAACGAAACAAAGGAGGAAATTCAAGCAGAGGTAAGGGAACCAGCAGAGAAAAGTTCCAGAAGCCTAAGCATGAAGCTTGAAAACAACATAGTCACCCAGAGAAAGGTGGGAGTTCTAAAGAAGGACAACATGGAGGAATAATTTTGATGCAAACGTGCCACGTAGGGCACGTCCGCTCCCACAGGACCTCCTTTTCCTTCGGTCCGAAGAACTAAATTGCTCTTCAACTTCCTTATCGGAAGTTCTCAATAACCACAGAATGCCTCTTATGATCTCCCTACTCCAAGTCGGGAAATCAGACCTTGCGTGATCGTGAGTCTTGAACTCACAGGATCGGTACTTACAAATCCCCGAACCCCGATGAATATCCACCACGTATCCCTTCCTCTTGTCCGGAAATCGGCACTAGCACTGTCGTGAATCACTTACCTCATGGATTCTCGACTCTCGATCCCCGATGGCACCTTCTCCGCTCCTTAGCTCCCTCCGGCTAACTCCTTCTCATGCGACCGGCATGTCCATGGGACCACGTGCTTTCCTCGGTCGGAATTTCAGAATTCGTGGAATTGAAATGTGTAGAACTCACACCCGCAGGATCTCCGATCCTCCGATTCCTGATGACACCTGTCTTCCACTGAAGTGCTATGATTGTGGGACCATCGCGCTTCAGGATTTCACGACTTCTCATGTCATGAGTTTTTCGTCACCAAAAATCCCGATATGCCGATCCCCGATGCACGTGCGAACTCTCTCCTCCACGTCACCGCCTCTTCGTCACTCTATCGGGTATCGAGAAATCGCGACTTCTAATGCAACAGTTCCCTTGTATGCGGAAACCCCGAAATGTTGAACCCCAACTCTTCGGGATCTCCTGCCACGTGTCTCTGTTGAGATCAACGGCTTTGATCCTTTCAGGAAATCGCGGATCGCGATTCCTTGTTGCGCAAAATCCTTGCCTGTGAAAACTTCGATGCCTCCAAACGTCGACTCGTCTGGATCTCCCGCCATGCGTCCTCGCCAATGGACGGCTCAAACTCCCGTCGGGAAATCGCGGATCGCGATTCTAATATGAAAGAGTTTCACAACTCCAGAAACCCCGATTCTTCAATGAGTTGAACCCCGACTCTCCAGTCAAGATCCACAGCTGAGATCCTTCCTCGAGATTTCAGGACTTTCAAGGCCTCTGATTCTTACCCTATGAAAACTCGATGACTCCGGTATCCCTATGACTTATCCTCTGTTAGCTAGGGCTTAAACCCGATGCAACTTTGCAAGATCTAACGGCTGACGGGATTTCGCGACTTTCCTCTGCGAATCCTGACCGTCGATTCCTCTCCTCCTTTCTTAAGGACTTCCTGGCACGGAAATCTCCTGTGCAGCCTTCGATAATGATATCACGAAGGTGCTATACCTCCTGAGATTTCACACTCTGATTCTTCTAGGGGAACTTGTGCGTACTCCTTGCACTCAATATTCAACGACTTCCCAAGTGTTGAATCTTTCCGACTCTGCGCACTTCCTGCAGCAGCAGTCTTCGATTTCCCTTTGCCCAGATTCAGAACTGAGACTTCTTCCTCAGCCTGCGCACTCCTTGCACGGCTTCAACAACCCACTTCCACTTCTGGGTGAATGAGAACAAAAGTTAAACTACTGAGCCTTCATCAACGCACTCCCTGCGGATGAATTCAACTGCACACCTTGCAGGAATCTCCTGGCTCAGATAGAGAAACAATTGAACCTCACTCTCTCTCCCTTTCAGAATTCAGTTTAAAACATGAAATCACATGCACAGCATATACAAAGCAAATGCATATCAAGAAGCAAACATTCATGAGCACATAAACAATATATACAGAGAAACAACACCAGCCATGAGTTTGAATCAGAACTTTCTTCTATTAATTCAAATGCCTGTACATGGGTGTTCTTCATACACTATTCTCTGCTTGCTCTTCTCTTTTCCTGAATGCTTCCATATGTTACAATGTACAATGAGGGTGTCTATATCCGTTTTCCCTCTCGAATCTCTAAACTATCAAATCTAGACTTAAAATCCTATCTACCAGCATTAACTAGATTAAATGCCTCCTATCTACTTCAGACAAGAGCGTATGGCTCGAGGTCTGATACAATATACAAAAGGCGCTCCTTCAAAAATGGCTTCATTAAAGACTTGCGCCACAATCCCAAAGCACTTCAACAATTTGGGTTTGTTTATCCAGTTGATCTCCGCTTGATGTGTTGGCTCGCTTGATGAGTTAGCGATGCTCCTGCATCATACTCCTTGGCTTGAAAACTTTCATGGCTTCTGTCCATGAGCTCCTGCACGGTCTGTCCATGTTTCTGAATCTCCGCTTTCGTCTCCCAGCTGGCATCTTCCACTGGATGTTTTTTCCATTTGACCAGATACTCGAAGTATTGCTTCCGTCTGGTCTTTTTGCTCACCCTCTTATCAACTATACGCTCCATCTGTGGCTTTTCTGCAATCGGCATCTGCTTCTGCCACTGGATTTATGGTTGTTCATCATTTCCAGCTCCTATTTCCTCAGCCTTATAGGGATATAAGTCTGAGACATTGAATGTCGGAGATATTCCGATGTCATCCGGCAACTCAATCTCATAAGCATTTTCTCCCAATTTCTTTAGGACTCTGCATGGTCTAATTTTCTTCATTTTCAGCTTGTTGTATGTTCCCCTTGGAAACCTTTCCTTCCTCAAATGTGCCAAAACTAGATCACCAACTTCAAACTGAATTTGTCTTTGATGTTGATCCGCTCTGCACTTATATTCTTGGTTTAATTCCAGCAATCGCTCCTTCACCCTGCTGTGAAGTTCTTTCATCGCCTCTGCGAATTCTTCAGCGCTTTCACTCTTAGTCATTATCTGCTCTGAGTCCCTCATTTCAGAAAATCCTCTTGGTTGCCTGCCATATACAATCTCAAATGGACTTTTTCCTGTGCTCCTATTCACTGATTCGTTGTATGCGAACTCTGCCTGTGGCAACACATTGTCCCAGCTGCTATGGTGCTCTGTCACAAAGATTCTTAATAAATCTCCCAGACTTCTATTCACCACCTCTGTTTGTCCATCCGTCTATGGATGATAGGAAGAACTAAACATCAAATTAGTCCCCATCTTCTTCCACAGTGTCCTCCAGAAATGTCCAATGAATTTTGTATCCCTGTCTGATACTATGCTTCTTGGTAAACCATGAATTCAAATTACCTCCTTGAAGAACAAATTTGCGATATGAGTCACATCGCTGGTCTTCTGACACGGGATAAAATGTGCCATTTTGGAAAACCTTTCAACCACCACAAAGATCGAATCATGTCCTCTTTGCGTCCTAGGAAATCCCAATATGAAATCCATGCTGATTTCATCCCACGGCCTCTCGGGTATGGGTAATGGTTGATAGAATCCCGCATTCTGCTTCCTGCCCTTTGAATGCTGGAAAATTCTACATCTGTCGACAAACTTCTTGACCTCCGGTCGCATTCCTAGCCAAAAGTATGCTTCGCTCAGCTTTGCAAATGTCTTGTCATGGCCAAAATGCCCTGCTAATCCACCACTGTGCTTCTCCTTTACCAAATTATCCCTCATGGAGCAATTCAGAATGCATAACTAATTTCCTCTGAACAACAGTCCATTTTGGATCATGTAATTTATCCATGGGCTTCTGTCTCTGAGAACTGGATTCTCAGTTGCTTCATATGCCTCTGCAAAATCCGCATCACCTGCATACATGTCCCTAAGATTTTCAAAACCCAATGTTTTGACTCGGAACTCCTGCAGCAACAAACACTTCCTGCTCAAAGCATCAGCCACTTTGTTAGTAGTACCTGAAATGTGTTTAATTACAAAGGTAAAATTATGCATATACTCTACCCATTTAGCATGTTTCTGATTCAACTTCTCTTGTTGAGTCACAAACTGCAATGTATGATTATCACTATACAAAACAAATTCTTTCGGAATCAAATAATGCCTCCACTTCTTTAGCGCCTGTATGATAGCATAAAATTCTTTGTCATACGTGGAGTACTTTACTTTTGCCTCATCCAGCTTCTCGCTGAAATATGAAATTGGTCTGTCCTCTTGGCTCAAGACCGCTCCTATGGCAAAGCCACTTGCATCACATTTCACCTGGAACACTTTCGTAAAATCCGGCAACACCAAAACCGGTTGTTCGGTGATCTTCCGCTTCAACAGATTGAAGCTCTTCTCTGCCTCTTCAATCCAATGAAAAGATTTATGTCTTTTCTTGATAGTATCCATCATTTCTGCGCTAATTCCACTGAAGTTCCTAATGAATTTTCGGTAGAAACTAGCCAGTCCATGAAAACTTCTCACCTCGAAAATATTTCTCGGTGATGACCAATTTTTAATTACCTCCACTTTACTTGGATCCATCTTCAATTCATTCGCCGATATGAAAAATCCCAAGTAAATGATTTCCATCTTCATAAATGAAGATTTCGTCATGTTGATCAACAGCTTCTCCTATTGTAGCTTCTTCATTACTGCGGCTAAATGCTTCAGGTGTTCTTCTTTCATTTTGTTGAAAATCAATATGTCATCTAGATAAACAATGACAAACTTACCAATGAACTCCTTCAGCACTTCATTCATCAATCTCATGAAGGTACTCGGTGCATTTGTCAAGCCAAATGGCATGACTAGCCACTCATACAACCCTTCATTGGTTTTGACGGTTGTCTTCCATTCATCGCCTTCCCTCATGCGAATCTGATGGTATCCGCTTTTCAAATCAACCTTTGAAAAAAATTTGGCTCCACTTAAACAATCCATCAAGTCATCCATCCATGGAAATGGAAACTTGTACCTAATGGTTATCTTGTTAATGGCTCTAGAATCAGTGCGCATTCTCCAACCTCCATCTTTCTTCGGACTCAATACCGTTGGAACAACACATGGACTTAAACTCTCCCTGATTAGTCCTTTATCTAACAATTCTTGTACCTGCCTTTTGACTTCTTCATTTTCCTGCAACGTCAATCTGTACGCAGCTTTGTTCAGAAAACTGGCTCCTGGTATGAGGTCTATATGATGACTCACACACCTCATCGGTGGCAACGAATGAGGTAATTCGTCTACCACAATGTCAGCGAAATCTTCCAGCATTTCCTGAATTTCTTCCGGCAAATCGTCCACTCTTGTGCTGGTCAAGACGGTCCTTGGTTTCCTAACCACAAATAATTGTGGGTCTTCCTTCTTCTTTACTTCCACCAGAAGTTATTTCCCACTCATGAGAAGTATAGTATTTCTCATTTCTAGTTTTACTTCTTTATCTTTAATTGGAAGTAGCAAATGTGTTCTTCCACTCTTCTCCAAAGTATATGTATTCATCTTCCCATTATGAATTACGTTCATGTCATATTGCCATGGTCTGCCTAGCAATAAATGACATACATCCATAGGAATAACATCACAAAGTATTTTATCATTATATCCTCCTATCTTTATGTCAACTAAGCATTGTTTGGTGACACTTACCTGATGTCCCTTCTGTATCCATGAGACTTTATATGGACTCGGGTGATCAGTTGTCTCCAACTCTAGTTTCTCCACCATATCGGTTGAAATGAGATTATCTGTGCTTACACTGTCCACAATAACCTTGCATTTCTTGTCTTTGGTCTTGCATGTGGTTCTGAAAAGTTGGTTCCTCTGAGTTGTGTCCTCCACCTCCTTCTCGGGTGTTAAGAGAACCTTACGCATCATCAATGACCTTCTGTCTTCTGTGTCTTCTGCCTCAGCATCTCGCCTCTGTTCCTCAGCGATGTGAGCTTCTCCTCCATCCTTCTTCCTATCTGGACAGTCAACTGCCTTTTGTCCATTCTTTCCACACGTGAAGCATGTGATGACTCCACCTCTGCCTCTTCCTCTACCTCTGGTACGAGGAAATGTGTTATTATCAACGTATCCTCCGCTCTGTTCTATCTGTTGCCTTCGTTGTTCAGCGTGTTGGCCTCGCTATGAACTTCCACCTCTTTTTGTTCTAGTCTGAGGCTTTTTCTAGTCGTCCTTGGATTTCTGAAACCTATCTTGGGCAACCGACTTACCTTTTGGCTGGCTCCTACCTCGGCCTCGTTGTGTTGGCTTACGGCTTAGCTTCTCTTCAGCTTTCAATGCCATTTGATACGCATCCTCCACCGTTCTAATGGTTGTCATACTCATCTCGTCCTGGATATCGTATCTCAAGCCATTCATATACCTGGCAACTTTTTCATCATCACTCTCCCGATGACCTGCTCTGATATTTAGCTTGTAAAATTCCTCGGTATACTCTTTTACTGTCATCAACTTCTATCTCAGGTTCTACATTCTCCTGAACAATGTGATTATATAATCCCTTGGGATGAACTTTGCCTTCATCTTCGCAATCATTCGATCCCAGCTTTTTATCTTTTGCTTGCCTTTGGAATGTCTATCCGCTTGAAGCTCATCCCACCATAATGTTGCGTGTCCCTTCAATCGTGTGACAACATGTCTAACCTTCTTATCCTCTTCGATATCCTCATAATCGAAGTAGGTATCAAGAGCTCTAATCCAATCTAGAAGCTCTTCTGCATCCAAACTCCCTTCATAAGCTGGAATGTCCATCTTTGTTTTTGAGCTCATCCGGGGGATAGCTTTAATTAATCGCTCATTGGCTGCATCTTCGGCTGCAACTTCTCCTTGTTGTTCAACTTCAACTTTGCCTTCGGAGTCACTCAGATCTCCAGCACTGGCTGTGCGTCTCTGCGCTGCTTCCATATCTTCTAATATCGCTCGGAGATCATGTATCTGCCTCTCCATTTCTGTATTTTGTGCTTGTCTTCCTCTTCCTCTCTGGTTCCCCCTATCCTCTGGATCAGGTGATTTTCTTTCTCTCCTCGGCGGCATGGTGAAATCTCCTTTTCTTCCCTACTACAGAAAACAGAGAACCTTTCTCACTCTGATACCACTCTACGTGTATCAGAGTGCTCTTTTTCTTCTTCTGTCCTCTTTCCTGAAATATACAGACAAGAAATCCGCTCTGATACCACTCTGACACAAACACACCACCCAGGGCACGTCTGCTCCCACAGGACCTCCTTTTCCTTCGGCCCGAAGAACTAAATTGCTCTTCAACTTCCTTATCGGAAGTTCTCAATACCCACAGAATGCCTCTTATGATCTCCCTACTCCAAGTAGGGAAATCGGACCTCGCGTGATCGCGAGTCTTGAACTCATGGGATCAGTACTTACAAATCCCAGAACCCTGATGAATATCCACCACATATCCCTTCCTCTTGTCGGGAATTCTCCCGTCAGGAAATCGGCACTAGCACTGTCGTGAATCACTTACCTCATGGATTCCCGACTCTCGATCCCTGATGGAACCTTCTCTGCTCCTTAGCTCCCTCCGGCTAACTCCTTCTCATGCGACCAGTGTGTCCACGGGACCACGTGCTTTCCCCAGTCGGAATTTCAGAATTCGCGGAATTGAAATGCATAGAACTCACACCCGCAAGATCTCTGATCCTTTGATTCCCGATGACACCTGTCTTCCACTGAAGTGCTATGACTGTGGGACCGTCGCGCTTCAGGATTTCGCGACTTCTCCTGTCGTGAGTTTTTCGTCACCAAAAATCCCAATATGTTGATCCTCGATGCACGTGCCAACTCTCTCCTCCACGTCACCGCCTCTTCGTCACTCTATCAGGTATCGCGAAATCGTGACTTCTAATGCAACAGTTCCCTTGTATGCGGAAACCCTGAAATGCCAAACCCCGACTCTTCGGGATCTCCTGCCACATGTCTCTGTTGAGATCAATGGCTCTGATCCTTTCAAAAAATCATGGATCGTGATTCCTTGTTGCGCAAACTCCTTGCCTACGAAAACTCCGATGCCTCCAAACGCCGACTCGTCCGGATCTCCCGCCACGCGTCCTCGCCAATGGACGGCTCAAACTCCCGTCGGGAAATCGTGGATCGCGATTCTAATATGCAAGAGTTTCACAACTCCAGAAACCCCGATTCTCCAATGAGCTGAACCCCGACTCTCCACCGGATGTCTGACGCGTGTCCAGTGAAGATCCACGGCTAAGATCCTTCCTCGGGATTTCAGGACTTTCAAGGCCTCTGATTCTTACCCTATGAAAACCTGATGACTCTGGTATCCCGATGAATTCTCCTCTGTTATCTAGGGCTTAAACCTGGCGCAACTTTGCAAGATCTAACGGCTGACGGGATTTCGCGACTTTCCTCTGCGAATCTTGACCGTCAATTCCTCTCCTCCTTTCTTAAGGACTTCTTGGCACGAAAATCTCTTATGCAGCCTTCGATAATGATATCACGAAGGTGCTATACCTCCTGATCTTTCCCACTCTGATTCTTCTAGAGGAACTTGCGCGTACTCCTTGCGCTCAATATTCAACGACTTCCCAAGTGTTGAATCTTTCCGACTCTGCGCACTTCCTGCAGCAACAGTCTTCGATTTCCCTTTTCCCAGATTCAAAACTAAGAGTTCTTCCTCAGCCTGTGCACTCCTTGCATGGCTTCAACAACCCACTTCCACTTCTGGGTGAATGAGAAAAAAAGTTAAACTACTGAGCCTTCATCAACGCACTCCCTGTGGATGAATTCAACTGCACACCTTGCAGGAATCTCCTGGCTCAGATAGAGAAACAATTGAACCTCAATCTCTCTCCCTTTCAGACTTCATTTTAAAACATGAAATCACATGCACAGCATATACAAAGCAAATGCATATCAAGAAGCAAACATTCATGAGCACATAAACAATATACATAGAGAAACAACACCAGCCATGAGTTTGAATCAGAACTTTCTTCTATTAATTCAAATGCCTGTACATGGGTGTTCTTCATACACTATTCTCTGCTTGCTCTTCTCTTTTCCTGAATGCTTCCATATGTTACAATGGTACAATGAGGGTGTCTATATTTGTTTTCCCTCTCGAATCTCTAAACTATCAAATCTAGACTTAAAATCCTATCTACGAACATTAACTAGATTAAATGCCTCATATCTACTTCAGACAAGAGTGTATGGCTTGAGGTCTGATACAGTATACAAAAGGTGCTCCTTCATAAATGGCTTCATTAAAGACTTGCGCCACAATCCCAAAGAACTTCAAAAATTTGGGTTTGTTTATCCAGCTGATCTCCGCTTGATGTGTTGGCTCGCTTGATGAGTTGGCGATGCTCCTGCATCAAATTTCATTTTCCAGAGGACGAGGAAGATCTAGAGGAGGCAAAGTTAAATGTTATACCTGTGGAAAAAAAGGGCAAAAGTCTTGGGAATGTTTCGAGAGAAAAAAAGAAGGAGGAGGTGAAGCACACATTGTCGAAGCATAGAAGCATAAGAAGCAAAAGGAGGAAAAAACCTCATGATGAGGAAAATTCTTCTTAAACTAGAGAAGGAGGTAGAGGAACCAGTTCACTGAACAAGTCTATTCAGAACTGCTTGCAAGGCGAAAGACAGAGTTTGCAAGGTGATCATAGACAGTGGGAGCACTGACAATCTAGTATCCACAGAGATGGTGGAGAAGCTGGAGTTGAAGACAACTACACATCCAAACCCATGCAAGGTATCATGGTTGTAGAAAGGACATCAAGTAATGGTAAGTCAACAATGCCAAGTTGAATTTAAAATAGGAGGTTATAGAGATGAAATATTATGTGATGTAATTCCTATGGATGTCTGTCATATTTTATTGCGGAGACCATGGCAGTTTGACCAAAAAGTTATTCATGATGGAAGAAAGAATACTTATACCTTAGAAAAGAATGGTAGGACACATATATTGTTACCAATAGAAAACAAAGAGAAAAAGAGGGAAGCTAGTTCAAGTATACTTCTCATGAGTGGGAAGGAACTCTTGAAAGAAGTCAAGAAGGAGAAAGAAATGCAATTTGTTTTAGTGAGGAAGCCTAGATTTATCCTTACAAATACTTATGTGGAAGATTTTCCTAAAGAAATCGAGGAACTGTTAGAAAACTTTGTTGACATAGTAGTGGATGAGTTACCTCACTCATTGCCACCCATCCGGAGTATAAGCGATCATATTGACCTTATTCCAGGAGCTAGTTTACCAAACAAAGTAGCTTATAGGTTGACACCTAGAGAGAATGAGGAAATCAAAAATCAAGTCCAGGAATTATTGGATAAAGGTTTAGTCAGGGAAAGCCTAATCCCATGTGCAGTACCAACTGTGTTAAGTCCAAAGAAGGATGGAGGATGGAGAATGTGTACAGATTCTAGAGTCATCAAGAAGATAACCATTAGGTATAGATTCCCTTTACTGGGGATGGATGATTTGATGGATTGTTTGAGTGGAGCAATATATTTTTCCAAGATAAACTTGAAGAGTGGATATCATCAAATAAGAATGAGAGAGGGGGATGAATGGAAAAAAACATTCAAGACAAATGAAGGATTGTTTGAATGGTTGGTCATGCCATTTGGGTTGACAAATGCACCGAGCACATTTATGAGATTAATGAATGAAGTATTGAAGGAATTCATAGGAAAATTTGTCATAGTATATCTGGATGACATACTAATATTCAATAAGACAAAGGAAGAACACTTAAGACATTTGACATCAGTGATGGAAAAATTGCAGAAAGAAAAATTGTTGATAAATCTAAAGAAAAGTTATTTTTTGAAGAAGGAACTCATATATTTGGGGTTTGTGATATCTTCAAATGAATTGAATATGGATCCAGAAAAGGTGAGAGCAATCAGAGAGTGGCCATCTCCAAGCACCATATTTGAGGTAAGAAGTTGTCATGGGTTAGCGAGATTTTATAGAAAGTTTATCATAAATTTCAGTGATATATGTGCACCCATGCTGGACACTGTGAAGAAGAAACACAAGTCTTTTAAATGGACAGAGGAAGATGAAAAAAATTTCAAAGTGTTGAAGGAGAATATCATAGAATAACCAATTATGGTCTTACCAGATTTTGGAAAAACATTTCAAGTGAGATGTGATGCAAGTGGATTAGCTATTGGATCAATCTTAAGTCAAGATAATAGGCCAGTTGCTTATTTCATTGAGAAGATGAATGAAACCAAGAAGAATTATTCCACATATGACAAAGAATTTTATGCAGTGATTCAAGATTTGAAGAAATGGAAGCACTATCTAATTCCTAAATAATTTGTCTTGTACAATGATAACCAAGCTTTGCAGTTTATTACTAGGCAAGAAAAGTTAAATCAGAAACATGCTAAATGGGTATAATTTATGTAGAATTTTACTTTTTTTATTAAACATATTGCTGGAACTACTAACAAAGTTCCATATGCTTTGAGCAGGAGGAGTTTGATTGTACAGGAATTCCAAGTGGAGACCTTAGGGTTTGAACACCTCAAGGAGATGTATCGAGAAGATCCAGACTTTAAAGAGGCTTATAAGGCATGCAAGAATCCTTTGTTGGGAGACAGAAGCCCATGGACTGAATATTTGATCCAGGATGGATTATTATTCAAAGGAAGCCAATTATGCATATCGAAATTCTCAATGAGAGATAACCTACTGAAAGAGAAACACAGTGGAGATTTAGCTGGACATTTTGGTCACAATAAGACATTTGCACAACTGAGTAATTCGTATTATTGGCCAAGCATGAGGGCAGAGGTGAAAATTCTTGTGAACAAATGAAGAATTTGTCAGTATGCAAAAGGAAGACAGCAGAACATTGGTTTGTATCAGCCATTACCAATTCCACAAAGGTCGTGGGATGCAATCAGTATGGATTTTTTTTTGGGATTACCTAGAACTCAGAAAGGGAGTGATTCCATATTTGTTGTGGTGGATAGATTTTCAAAAATGGCACATTTCATACCATGCCAGAAAAAAAATGATGCTACACACATAGCCAATTTGTTTTTTAGAGAAGTAGTGAGACTACAAGGATTGTCGAGGAGCATAGTCTTAGACATGGACACCAAATTTGTAGGACACTTTTGGAGGAATCTATGGAAGAGGTTGGAGACAAAATTGTCCTTTAGTTCATCATATCACCCTCAGACAGATGGACAGGATGAAGTAGTAAATAGGAGTCTGGGAAACTTGTTGAGAATTTTAGTCATTGAGCAAGGTCGACAATGGGATCAGATTCTGGCACAAGCAGAATTTGCATTCAACAATTCAGTGAACAGGAGCACAGGAAAAAGTCCATTTGAAATTGTGTATGGTATATAGCCAAGAGGGATTACAGAGTTGAGAGATATGAATCAAGATGAGTTAAGAAGTGCTAGAGCTGAGGATTTTGCAACAGAAATGCAGAAACTCCATGACAGGGTCAGAGAGTAGCTACAGGACAACAACCGGAAATACAAGAACAGAGTTGATCAAAAAAGGAGAGAAGTTCAATTCAAAGTTGGAGATGAAGTTTTAGCCCATTTGAGAAAATATAGGTTTCCAAGGGGAACGTATAACAAGTTGAAGATGAAGATGATAGGACCATGCAGGATTCTCAGAAAATTCGTAGCCAATGCTTATGAAATTGAGTTACCAAACAATGTTGGGATATCACCGATATTCAATGTTGTAGACCTATATCCCAGATGAGGGAGGAGAATCAAATGATCATAAATAAGTTCAGTGGTAAGAACAATTTCCCACAGCAGAAAAACCTCAGATGGAGAAAATCATTGAACAGAGAGTTGGAAAGAAGACCAGGAGGAAGACATATCTTGAATATTTAGTGAAGTGGAAAGATCATCCAGTGGAATATTCAAGTTGGGTCACAGAACCTGATATTTTTAAGCATGGAAAGACAGTGCAGGAGCTCATGGACAGGAGTCCATGAAAATTTTAACCAGAGGAGTATGATGCAGGAGCATCGCCTTCAAAGTCAAAAACACAAGTGTGGAGGCAAAAGATATGACATCTCAGCATGACAGAGTTTCAAATCAGCATTTAATTTCAGAATTAAATCGAGTTGTTGAGATATTTTTGTAAACATCATTTTTAAATATGTCATGTTTGTAAATTCGTAAGGACTGTAAGGGGTTGTATATATGGAGTGTTGACTCTTATCTAGAAATAACTGTTATTTATTGTAATAGGACAAAGTAGGTAACCGCTAAGAGTTGATAGGATAGGTTGCAAATAGGACGAGAGAGCTCGTGGAGCCAGTCCTTAGATATTTTTTATTGTTTTATTGTAATAGAAGATGAATATCAGGAGATAGAGATAGAGATCAGTAGAACATAGTAGAGTAGAATAAATACCATGTAATTTGTTTTCATGAATGAATAGAACAGACAGAAATGTCCCAAATCCTTGGACTGTGTTCATCTTAATGTGTGATTGAATGAATGTTATATTTTGTATGTGTTCTTTATTTTATTCCATTCAAGTATGATTGTTTGAGAGGTTGATTGTATGAGTTTGTGACGAAACTGGATGAGTTTCAATTGTTTTTCTTCTGACACTCATATGCAAGGTGTGCATATCGAATACAAGGAGTGTGTCGATTGAGTCTCAGAGTGACTCCGAGAAGTTCAGAGAGAAAAAAGGAAACTTACACCAGGTGCAAGGAGTGCACAGCGTCAAGAAACGAACAAGTGTTGAAGAACCAGACCAGAGGAATGTCAGGTGGGTGAGAAGAATTTCTTTTCAAGAAATCCTTCGATCTGAGTTATCGAAATCTTGAGAATGCAAGGTGTGCGTGGGAAGTTGAAATCATTTAAGGATCGAGCTCATAAGGGATAGCACTTTTCAGAAGTGTTGACGAGATCCAAGAGTAGGACTCGTATAAGGAGAAAAGTTTTGAAACCTTTGAAGACTGATAAATCTTCTAAGTTGGAAGAAATCAAAATCTTAGGAGGAGGAGCGACAGTGGTCGTTGGATCAAAATGCCGAGAATATACAATCGTCTGATCTGTGTAGAGCCTTAACGCTTCACACGCATAGGAGAGAGAACCTATCAAGGTTTGAGACTTGAGATTTCTAAAGCCCGAAGAGCTGGAAAGTTGAAGTGAAATCTCAGTCGTTCAATTATTTGAAGCGGACCTAAGTCATTGGATCATCCAAGGTGAACCTCAAGAATCAGATCCACCAGGTGAATCTAAGCTGTCAGATATCATGAGTTCAAGAGAAGGCAAGTTAGAAACTTGAGATTCCTAAAGCGCGAAGAGCCAAAGAACCGAAGAAAATATGGACCGTTAGATCCAGAAGGATACGTGTCAGTGGGTCATGAGATCTAAAGGAAGGCAAAGGTGAAGTGTTGAAACACCCAAAGCATGAAGAGTCGAAGAGACAAGAATCGGCAATGTGCAAGGGGACACTTGTCAATAGATTGCGAGCTCCTAGAAAATTGTATTGGGGTTTCAGTTTGAGAACTAAGATTGTCAAATATTGAAGACCTAAAGACCCAAAGTGAATCTGGACCGATAGATCTAAGGGAGACGTGGCATGAATCCGTGAACTCTGGGTAAAGTCCCGAAGTGATTCATAGTCGTCGGATCTAGGAGATATGTGGCATAGATCTGTGAGCTTCAGGTAAAGACCCAAAGTAATCCTCGATCGTCAGATCAAGAGGACACGCGTCACTGGATTATAGCCTTTGGATAAAATCCATTGGGAAAAAGAGGTTTGAGATTTGAGATCTCAAAAGTCTGAAGACCCGAAGGATATCTCGACCGTCGATCAAGAAGAGGGTCGTAGGACTATTGATCTGAGTTGAAAGGTCAAACACCCAAAGTAGGAGAAGGACAATTGATTGACCAAGACAGGTGTCTTTAGATCATCAGCTCCATAAGATTGGAGTACAGAAGAAAGCAGGGTTTGAAATTTCAAAACCCCGAAGTCTGGAACTGCGAAGAGATCACAGTCATTGATTTAAGAGGGATAGATCTGGTCCATAGATTTGAAAGGTGAAGATCTAAACCGTCAGTTCAGACAGTATCGTTAAGATCGGGAGATTGATGATCCCATAGAATTTTGGGGACAAGAGTTGCATGAACTTTAGTCATCGTCAAGGTCACATAAAAGAGGGGCTTATCAGAAAAGGAGCTAGCACCCAAAACTCTAAGATATTTCGCAAGCACGAAAGGAAAGGTCATGGGTATCATAATACTACACCAGAAGGATGAAAGGACATGTGTTTGATTAATATGTGGGACTACCAAGGTCCTAAAGAGTCCTTTGACTCAGAGAATCGGAGATCCTTTGACCGGGAGGTCACGTAGGCCTACGGGGGAGTAGGGGGGCTGCATCAAAACACATTGACACTTGCTATCATTTCATTCTCGAGCTTGTCAATGATGGTAGCATTATGCTACATTTTTTTGGTTTGAAAGAAAAATTAGCAAATATCGTCACCAAACCATTCGAAAGAAATACTTTTGAATTTCAAAGACAACACTTAGGCATAGTTTGTGTTAATTTTTGTAATGGTCGAAATTAAGAGGGGGTGTTAAATAGAGTAATTTCCTCCATTACTTTTCAGGGGGTGACAAAATCCGATAGAGGATAGGCATCATAAATACACAGACAAGATAGGTAAGTTTTCATTTATTAGGCAGGTGAAGGATGGATCTCTCATCATGTATTTTGCAATTTCAGAGTTATGTGAATTTGAATAAGAGCTCAATAGCTCCATAGTTTCTTTATGTGTGTATCCTCTCTTCTTGTCATAGTTGCTTCTTCTTGAGCTTGAACAAATCTGGTATAAGTTCCATAATTCACCGGCCTATGGGATATTCCCACCACCCGAGAGAAGTATATCCACCACAGTTTTCTTCATACAAAGAATGTCTATATTAAAAAAATAACAAGAACAAGAAGTACATCCACCATAGTTTTCTTCATACAAAGAGCGTCTATCTTATAGCCAAAAAACTGAAAAGAATTGAGTTCGCTTTGGGAAATCCGGAGTTCATGGATATGGTCTTTTTTCTATCAAACACATTTGAGGAGGATACATGGTGATAGAGTTCTGGGGTGACATAGTAAGAAATAATGTTTCCAATCTAAGAGAAAATAGATTCACAGTTTAAACATTCAACCTACTTCTTCGAAGGTGTTGACAGTCAAATTGCAATATTTGCGAAGAAAGATAATGAAACTGGAAAAGAGATAACATATGATTACCAATTAAGCAAGGGAGACATTAAAGAATGATGCTAGTGTGGAGTTCCTAAATTCATGGAAGAATAACATATGATAACCAAGAGATAACATATGATTACCAATTACTAGTGTGGAGTTCCTATATTTGTGGAAGAATATCCATGAATTTCATTCAAAGGTACAAAGGTACTCCAGGTTTTCCTTTTAATTCACTGATTACTATCAATGAATGTATTTATTTCTAGCATTCAAATGTAAATCTGTCCTTTTAATTCTTTATTAAAAAAATTGAATGGAACATCTAATTTTTGTGAAGTGTTTATTGAATTTTTCTATTATTCTATGATTCAAATTCAGGCCATTGCAATTAATTAATGATCTTGTAATAGTTACCCACTTCATCTATGGATTGCAGTGGATTACAGGACTTTCCATATTTATTTACAGTTTAATGTTGGAGGACAATGGAAAGAGATAGGATGGCAAGGTGATTTAACCTATATGCTTCTATGGTATTTTCTGATCTAATTCAATTATAACTTACTATGTGTTATAATATAACACAATGTGTTATATTATAACACATATAGTATGTCATGACTTATAACTTATATGGTATAATTCATTGTAATATATGTTAACATATACTTATAACACATATTATAACAGTCGTATCTTATTTTTCCAACAAAATATAAGGTATATGTTTTTGTTAGTGTAGGTGTTGAGTACCTTAATAATGAAATTTCATTCCAAAAAATTGTATACTTGTAGAGAACCTGTTTTTCTTGTGTCATGTATTTTTTGGAAATTTATAATATTAATTTTATATATTTTTTAAATTATCAAAGTGAACATATCCCTAAGATTACAACATATTTTATTTGTGCGGGATAAGAGGGTCTGATCCACGTGGATATCGGTGGCCACCTACCTCTTATAACTGGTTCAAATACAATTTTCATCTTGGTAGTTGTTTTTTATCTTTTCAGGTCCTACACTTCCAGGGTCATTTTGAGGCCCTAAAAAACATTTTTTGGGACTGCCACAGTCACACTATTGATTGAGATAGAGTGTGACAACATAATGTGTATTCCTTGGATATACCTTTGCAATGGGATATCTTGTGCCTAAAACGAAGATCATATGAAAAATTTATGACCCAGGGAAGTTGAGGTACCAACTTACCCCATCGAGGCCCACGTGACTTTTGGCGCTTCATCTCCTAGGGTTATCTTTTTGAATATCTAGGATTTTATGATTACTTCTGGAAGATAAAAAAGGCATAGAGGCCTCATTTAATGTGCTCATACGAATGCATGTAGCCGCCACATATCTTCGCATAGATTAGCTACCACCATTCAAGTTAGATCGTTTCATTCTACATTTTACAGTTTCAGCAGATTTCTTTATTGAATAGAATTTAGTTTCATTGTATCTAGGTTATTGTTCTCTGTATATCTTTGTTAATGTTATTGATTTTTGTTTCATTTTGTTCTTCTCATAAATTTGGATCAATTGTATGAGAGGATATTTCTCTTCATTTTTTTCTCTATGCAATTCCCCAATGAGGTCAAAGTATAAGCAGTTAGGACTCGAACTAGTTGAGACTTTGCAATATCGGCCTCACTGAACTCGACAATCTCCCATGGGGGGAAGAAAATAGAGACGATGGGGCAGGAGATCCCTTTAAATTGTTGCTCTAGGAAGATATCTTACGACGGAGGAATGAGATGATGGATAACTTTGTGTAAATACTTCAATGATTGCCAACAGGTGATGCATCTTCCTTGAGCAGAGGTGTCACCCCCTTCAAGGTACAAATCAATTTTGATATTCCTATATTTGAAGGTCAAATAGATGTGGATGTTGTAGAAAAATGATTAAACCTTCCAAAAGGGTATTTTTATGTCCATAACTTTTTCGATAGAGAAAATATTACATTTTTTCTCCTTAAGGCCATCCCCCATGTCAAAGATTGGTTGGAGACTTTCTATGAGAAAAAGGAAAGATAGGGATCTACATTATTTGTAGTCACACACACTTGGGTTTCTTTGATGGATGATTTTAAGGAACAATACTACCATGTTGGAAGTTATGACAACTCATATACAAGATGGACCACACTACGACAAGACAGGGGCCAAACAATGTCAAAGTTCACCAATGTCTTACGTACCTCGCACACCAAAATGTGTATCAAAGACTTTGAGGGGCATATAGTGCTCAATTATCATGAAATTTTTCATAGATACATCCATAAAAAAAATGGAGTTTTTGTACATCTCGTCCTTGGGCGCGACCTATCGATATGTTGTCAAAATCGAGTAGAAGTCTAAACAAAAGACGTGGAAATTTGGGTCTACAAAAACCTCACAGAAGAAGTAAAGAAAAGTTGGCCCCAACCTACAAAACAAAGGGTAGAGAAAGGATGGATAGCCTCGGGAAAACCAGTCTAAACCGCAAACAATGAAGCACAATGGGAAGAAATAGAAAGACACCAATAAGTTATGTGAGTTCCATAAGAGCCCCTAGCATAAACATGTTGAATGTTGCTCAAATTTTTCATTGGTGGATGACATGAAATCCTTTGAATCAGATGTGGGCTCTGACTCTGAGTCATAACTAGAAAAAGGGTGATAGATCATTGATGCAGAACCTAGTGCCATCGTTTGAGGAAGGTGAGCACTTGTTTCGTTCATAGATGTAGGTGAATGGTACTCCGCTACACTTCATCCTTGATAGAGGTAGCAAGAAGAACCTCATCTCAGCTGAGGTCTTCAAGCGGTTGGCTCTACCAACAACACCACACCCATAGTTGTACACCATCGGATGGCTCCTCCAAGGGAGCGACGTCCACGTCAAACAATAGTGTCACCTTCCCTACAACATCAAGCCCTTCAAAGATGAGGTATTGTGTGATGTCACCCCCTTGAATTTTTTTATTTTCTTTTAGGCCAAACTTATTTATGGAAATGTCATGTTGTATATGAGTCTAGGCCTCGTAGTGTTATTATTAATTTGGATCTGAAATTGTAAAGGATACCTGAGTTAGTATTGACTACTATTATTTGCTTGATCTCTACCAAGAAATGTAGGAAGGTAATCTCTCAGACCAGGAATTTGGTCTTCTTCATAATTCTCACTCAAAGTGACTGCAAGGTTCCAACCACATCTATGGCCTCCGCGAGAGGTATCTCCATGCAGAAGAAGAAAATGAGAACGATATTTGGAATAAGTTATATTTGACACTAGAGGAGGCCGATATCTATGATCTATTTTTTTTTTTTATCATGTTAAGACCTTGATCCAGATTGACCATTGACCACCATCATTTGACACACACAACTCGCAACTGTAGAACGATCATTTTCTTCTTGACCATTGACCACCTCCCAAGAGAGAGAGAGAGAGAGGGATGGGGAGAGAGGGGTGATGAGAGAGAGAGAGAGGGAGACAAAGAGAACGATATCTGGAATAAGTTATATTTGACACTAGAGGAGGCCGATATCTATGATCTATTTTTATTTTTTTTATCATGTTAAGACCTTGATCTGGATTTATGAGAAGAATGAAATGAAACAAATATCTATAACATTAACGCATATATATAGAGAAAAATAACATAGATAGAATGCAACTTAATTTATATTCAATAAAGAAATCTACTAAAACTGTAAAATGCAGAATGAAACAATCTTTCTCTAATGGTGGTAGCTAATCTCTAAGAAGAGATGTGGTCGCTATGTGCATTCATCTGAGAACATTAAAATGAGGCCTCTTGACCTTTTTTAGTGTCTAGAAGTAATAAAAAACCTTAGACATCCAAAAACCTAACCCTAGCATATGAAGCACCAAAATTCATGTGGGCCCCGATGGGGTAAGTTGGTACCTCAACTTCCCGGGGTTGTAACTTTTGCATACAATATCCATTTCAGGTGCACGTTATCCCATTGGAAATGTGTGTCTAAGGAATACCCATTATTCCATCACACTCTGACTCGATCTACAATGTTATGGTGGAGGGCCCAAAAAATGTTGTTTAGGGCCTCAAAATGACCCCAAAAGTTTAGGACCCGAAAAGCTAGAAAAAAACTACCAAGGTGAAAACTGTATGTGAGCCAATTGGAAGAGGTGGGTGGCCACCAATATCCACCTAGATAAATCATTCCTCCTTAGGAATATCTCCATTTCATTGATTCCCCCCATCAGATGAGGAAGTTTCTTCTGAATTAGGCCCCAGGTGAGCCACTTTCCTTCGTGCAGGAGTTTCCCTTCTTTGACAACATGATAAAGTTGAATCTTTTGTCAGTGCATTCCCTTGACCTGTGTGTCCATGCTATTATTAGTGGATGCCTCTTCCAGACATTCAGGGTTGAGCTATGTCAATTTCAAATTTTATGCTATCTCTGAGATGTCTAATAAGGGTGGAAAGTATAGCCAAAGGAGGTCTACATTAAACACTAGGTGCAAGCCAAGGAAGGGGGGAATGTTGAGCTCAAAAGAATTATCACCCACAAACTTGGTGATGGTGTAAGGTCCATAGTGCAAGGACCAAATATTTCGATGGGGTCTTGTAAGGATTTATTTCTACAAGTGTAACCAAACTTTATCTCCCACCTGAAACTTGTGTGGCACTCAGTGTTGATCATGACACTTCTTGTACTTGGTATTGGACTTATACAAAATATCCTAAACCTATTGACCGATGTGATGGATTCGTTCAATGAACTGGGTGGATTTTTTGACTTTGGTTTGCGCATGGGATGATTATTCCTATGTAGACATAAGGGGTAGTGCAACATTCATGGGACCCAATAGTTGAAATCCCAACCTGACCTGAAAGGGGCTATGGCGGGTTGAGCTATGTATGGCTCTATTGTAATTATGATAAACATAAGGAAGAATCTCATCCCATGTGCATGGATTCTTGTAATTGTACATGTGAAAGATATGCACGATCATCCTGTTGATGACTGTTGGGAAATTCAATTGCTTAAATTGCTTTCATTTAATTATCAACCACGGATGCTCGTAAGCTTGTGATGATGCCAACAAAATATATGCAGGAGTAGGCATCTAACTCTAATCTAAGAAAATTCAATCAAATCCTAACTCTTTCATTCCACTTAATAAGATTTAGTTGTTGTAGGAAATAAAACACTAGCTCCCTTACAGGAGGTCCTCTCATGATGTTTCACAAAACCTATCAACAATCAAGATCATCAAGTAAACACCCATGCATTGAAAATAAATACACTTAAAAAGGCTTAGTTGTTGTAGGCATGAAAACAATAGCTCCCTT
>ML811355.1:49636-59731 GCA_009831015.1 Picea engelmannii | reverse complement strand
TTTCATATATAAGTGTAAACATGTCATTTTTCCAATATTTAATCATAAATTCACTCAAAAACACTAAAATAGATGCATTGGAAAATAATATGTCTAAAAACCATGTAATCATGAAAATGGTTTAATGTAAGGGTATGGGAAAGTGGAATATGGTTAAGAGTGAAGTGGAAGTGAAGTGAAAGTGAAGTGAAAGGTTGGTAAAAATATGGTGCTTTAGCGACCCAACAATGACCTTGGTTTATTCATCCATTTGGGGGTGGAAGGCCGTGGATTTGGTGAGCTTGGTGTCGAGCCATGACTAGAGGCTCAACTAGAGGATCGATCAGAATGTGTTGAGGAACCTACTATCCCAATATGAGACAATGGTTTTTGGTATCCAAAAATGTACCCACACTCGTTCGAAGAAGATATTGGCAGTGGCCTCCACTGTGATGCTCTTCTTGTAGGCGACCAGAATCACCATCTTGGAATATCGATCAACAACCATGAAAACACAGTCATTTCCCTGGTTGGTTGAATGAAGGCTTGACATGTAGTCCATCTAGATGGATACCTAGGGCCTGTCGAGAATAGGTAGAGGGGTTTACATGCATTGTTTCTTAATGGTTGGTTTGGCAATGCCGTAGGTCATGCACAACCTGATATACTTGCTGACATCTTGTCAAAGTTTGGTCCAATAGAAATGTTGTTGCAACACTGCCACTATATTTTCTATGTCGAAGTGTCCTACCACATGACTGTATTGAGATTCCAAAATCAGCTTCACTTTCTCGCTTGATGGGATGAAGAGATGGCCCAAATGGAATGACAACCCATCACGAATATGGAAACAAATGTGTTTGTGCCCAACATATGGTAGTTAGTGGAGAATTCATGATATTTCTCATAGAGTTGGGGATATCTAGAGGTCTCATGTTCACAGGAGTGTAGCATCGTGGTTAGATCTGCAGCTGGAGGTCGACCGAGGTAGTCAGTGACATGGTTTGTGCTCCCTGTCTTATAGTTGATTTTGAGATGGATTGATGTAAGTATGTCGACCACTTCTAATGGAAGTCATTCTACAATTTTCCTTGTGTCTGTAAGAACTGCAGAGGCTTATTATTAGTGTGGATGACTATATCCTTCCTGAGAATGTAATGCCTCCACTGGAGGTAGCCTTGTACAATGGATTACATTTATTTTTCATAAGTGGGGTACTTACGGATGGTATCTAATAGCATCTCACTATGATAGGCCACATGATTTCCATGCTGAGTGAGAACTACACCCACAACATAGTCTAAAGACTCTACCTCAATCTAAAAAGGTTGTTCCGGGTCAGGTAATGAGAGAACTAGGGATGAGCACAAGCAATTATTCAAATCATTGAACACTTTTTTTTGTGACTATCCCCACACAAATTTTTCATTTCCACCACCCCTGGTCAGTTGGCTAAGGGCCCATGTAATGTGAGCGAATTCCAACACAAACCTGCGATAGAAATTGGCAAGGCCTAAGAAGCTCCAAAGCTCAGTGAATGTGGTTGGGGATATCCATTCACGGATGACCTAGATCTTGGATTGATCGACATGCACCCCATGCTCATCAACAATGTATCCTAGGTACTGGACCCTGTTCATGTCGAAGGAGCATTTTCCCAAATTTTCATATAGTTTGTGTTGTCGTAGAGTGTGCAAAACTGACTGAATATGCTACAAGTGTTTCTCCCAACTCTTTATGAAGATGAGGATGTCATCCAAATACAACACCACAAATAATTGGTGCAATACCATAAGATATCATTTATCATCCTCATGAAATTTATTGGGGAATTTTTCAAGCCAAAGGGCATGACCAACCATTCAAAAAGACCTTCCTTAGACTTGAAGGCAGTCTTCCATACATTGGTCTGCTCTACTGGGACCTAGTGGTATCCGGAATTCAGATCAATCTTACTGAAGTATTTTTCCCCCTTTGAGTTGGTCAAGGATATTGTCAACTCGAGGAATTGGGTACTAGTTCTTAACTATAATTTTATTTAGGGATCGATAATCAATGCAGAGTCGCCATCTCCTGTATTTCTTATGCACAATCACGATTGGGCTTCCACAAGGTGATGAGCTTGTTCGAATGTGCCCCTTTTTGATCAATTGTTGGATCTCGCACTTGATCTCCTCATTTTATGACAAAGAGCGATGATATACTGGCCCATTGGGTAGCGGTGCACCGAGGGTCAGATCGATTGAATGCTTGACTTGACAGTGCATAGGTATCCCAATGGGTGAAGAGAATATGTCTTTGTATCCTTACATGACCTTATCCACTTGCTTTTTCTACATAGAGAGACCTGTCATGGAGGATATGGATTTGGTTGCAACCTTCCACTCACTTTGATCGTGAATCATGAAGAAGACAAAATTCTTGGTCTGAGAGATGACCTTCCTACATTTCCTGGTAGAGATTAAGGAAATAGTAGTAGGTGGGACTACCTCGAATATCCTGTACAATTTCCTGTCCAAAGTAATAATAAAACTACGAGGCCTAGACTCATATACAACATGATGTTTCCATAAGTACGTTTGGCCCAAAATAACATCAAAAAATTCAAGGGGCGAGACATCACACAATACCTCATCTTTGAAGGGCTTGATGTCATATGGAAGGGGATAATGTTGGTTGACATGGAGATCGCTCCCTTCACAAAGACATCCGATGGTGAACGGTTGTAGGTTTGGTGTTGTCAACAGGTCCAATGACTTGACGACCTCCACTGATATGAGGTTCTTCTAGATATCTCTATCAATGATCAAGTGCACCGTGTTGATATTATGGTAGATGAAGGAGGTATTAATCTCCACATGTAACCCTGACAAGAATATAATATTACGGTAAGAAAGAAGAAACCCTAAAGCTTTGGACATAACCCTAGAAAACAAGTTGGCGAGAGGAAATATTTAATATTGAGTTTTTATCCTCTAGAATGAGAATTCGGCCCAGACAGCTAAGGAGAAGCAGTATAAATACAGGATGGCATATCTCATTTGACACACACAACTCGCAACTCTATAAATGTAAGAGTGCACATTGCATAAACTGAGTAAGTGCACATGTATGGAGAGTAGCTGTAGCTGCAACTACTGCAACCTGTATTCTTGGTTTAGGCTTTGAATTTATATTGGTTATGGTTTGGACTTTCTTCCTTGTGTGCTAGCTCTGGAGAGAGGTATGCTACATTGATTGGCTATTAGACCTAGCGTTTTCTTCCAGAATTATTCTCTGTCAAGGTTAAGGTGATCGGGGGTGGCTTAGGCCTATGGTTGGGTGACAATATTGCTATATTTTCTATGGTTAAATGAGGACATCTATTATTTCTAACAGTTTATGGGCCCACACTATCTTTGGACAGTCTAACTACTAGAAGATATATTGGGAGGCTTTGATCAATTATAGTTGCAGTTGCAGTCAAAGATATTACTGCAGCAACGAAACCCTAACCCTCTTGTTGAGGCACCTTAAGTGAAGATATTGACCTAATTTCTGGATATCATAGTGTGCCTTAACGTAGCGCACCTCCTGGTACTCTTAGCAAGCTAAGACATCAAGTTTGAATGTTTGGTCAAAGTCAAGGGTTGACCAAGTCAAAGCAGTCATTATTTACTCTATGAAGTCAAAAAACAAGTTAGAAGGGGCTTCTAACTTTAGAGCATGGAAGACAAGGATTGACCTCATCCTTGCCAAGAATAAAGTGTTGGATATTGTGAAAGGAAAGATTTTGGAACCATAGTTTGAAGAAGGAAAAGAGAAGGAACCTCAGAATGTTGCAGTTATGGAGAAGTTCAAGGACAATGACATCAATTCCATGAGTATCATAGTGGTCTCTGTAAGAGACCACTTGATACCCTACATATCTCATCTTGACTAATCTAAGAAGATGTATGATGCCCTAACTAAACTACTCTCAGTCAGAAACATTGGACAAGTAATGAGTCTAAAGAATGAGCTTTGTAACATGAAAATGAATGATGATGACAATATAACATCATACCTTGTGAGAATATCTCAGTTAAGAGATCAAATACAAGCTATTGAAGAAATTATTTCAGAAAAGGAACTGGTAAACATAGTACTCAATGGTCTTCCCAAGCCATGGGATGCATTTGCCACAAGCATGAACACAAGAAAGGAGTATCCCACATTTTAATAACTTTGGACTTGTTGTGCACAAGAAGAATCAAGGATTAGCACAAAATAGAAATGCCAAAGGAAAGATGATGGTCAAGCCTACACAACAAAGTTCAATAAATTTAGGAATAAGAAGAAGTTTGACTCAAGGAAGAAACCAAATCAAGAGAAAGATATGTCAAAAATACAATGCTTCAACTGTCGAAAATATGGTCACTACAAGAATAATTGTCCTGGTTTAAAGAAAAGGAAGGAAACACACGAAGCATCAGTTGCCTAAGAAAGGGAACCCTTAAAGAAAGTCAAGCAGAATAAAACAAATTTCTTCTTCTAAGTCAAGGTAACAATATTCTTCAAAGCTCTTGTATATACCATGTTTACATAGTTCTTGTACATACCATGTATATCTATTTCTTAGAAGAAAATATGTTCAAGGGAAATAATACCTATGGAAGAACAAAAGGATAAGGATTTCTATTATGATGACTACAAGTCAAGCAATACACATGAAAAGATGAAGTATGTTGACAATCTTTGGTAAAAACTCATGTGGAAGCTATTATATAAGTAACATCTTCCAGATAAGCCGAAATCATAATCAAACCTGAAGAGATCTAGAAGAATTCAAAACATAAAGAAGTCAACAAACCAAGAGGAAATTATAAAAAGACTTGTGACACCTTGCAAGAAGGCAATAAGAATGCAGACAAAAGCGTGGACTATCTTAGATGGAGGGAGATGATTACATAATTCCAAAAGAAGAGAATGTATTCATGTATTAAGAAAGGATTAGGAGGGATCTAATCCTAAATGGTATGATCCATTGAGGATTATGAAGTATCTATCCATGTTCCCATTGAAAGTAGCAGCCATGAAAAGAAACACATGTTCAGTTTGAATTTAGAAGAAGTCTTCTTTGAAAAGAAGTCGTAATGCATCCTTGGTTGTCCATCTATATCCATGATCCTATGATGAAAGGAAGAATTTGAATCTTCAGGGCATGGAATATATATATAACTCCATGGACCCAGGAGCTAAAGAGAAACATGAGGAAGAACATGAAGATTCCAAGAGAGAAAGAAAAGCTAGAAAAACCAGTTATTATACCAAGAATCACAAGACTACCAACTTGGTTTGAACCCACTAGAATAAATCAAGCAGAAGAAATGGAAGTTATGATGAAGAAAATTATATGTAAGAAATTGTGAAAAAGGATTATGAATGGAAGCATTGCGAGATTCAGAACTAGAGGTTCTTCCAGAAGGAGGAGAAGACTATGATAACAACTTCTTCCCGTAAACCAGATAAACCTCTATTTGAGGTATTATATCTCTTGCAGTATCCATGGATTGAATTTTACATCAGTTGGTTGTAAAATAATGTTCTCACAATAGAGAATTTGAGGAATAAGCTTATGTAAAGCAATCTCAAGTTTTTGAGGTATACCAGAAAGAGACCCATGTATGAATATATAAGAAGAACTTGTATGGATTCAAACAACTTGATGCAGAGTATCTCATATACAACAAAAGCATGGTGAAAAATTTCTATGACAGAGACAATGTATCCGAATAGTTACTCAGAAGTCTAGGATGATGGATTGCTAATCCATGGAAAAATTTCATGATAACAAAATTAGTGCTACTTGGATATGTTTCAGTTTGAGCCTTTCCATGATGTCATGAGCTAGCAGGAAACATAAGAGTTAAATTTGACCATGATATATATTATAATGATCAGAGCTACATGAAGCCTTTAGAGAAAACCAGTGTTCCATAACAGACCAAAGTACATTGAGATCAAGCATTACATTCTCCGTGATGAAGTCCAAAAAAGAGAAGTGGTTCTCCAATACATCTCCACGGAAGAGCAGATAGTAGATATTTTGGTAAAACCTTTGTCCGAGATGAAAAGTTTGCAATATGGGGCTCACGGAGATGGCTTCCTTATTAAAAAAGGAAGAGATTACTGCTAGGTTGGGAGGGAGCACTGATGTGTTATTGATTTATGGAAAGTCATTTTTCAGTTCGAAAAATGGTCCAGGATGAGTGTTTCCTTTCCAGTTTGGAAAGTGGTTTGAGATTTATGATGGAAAGGCATTTTATAGTTCAGAAAATGGTCCAGATAAGACAGTCATTTTCGTAATGAAAATGGTTTGATAGATTTTTGATGTACCATAGAGATCGATTCCCCTTGTAGCCAATGTGGGAGAATGGTCTAGGACAGTCATTCTTCTTGGAAGTCACTCTGAGTAGTGGTCAAGTAGAATGGTATGCTTCGTCGGGCAGTCATTCTTTCAAAGTTCATAGTTATGAGCAGTTTCGAAGAATGGTCCGTTTTGGAGGTTGGTGTAGGATAATCATTTCCTTAGGAAATGGTCCGAACAATCATTCCCTAGGGAAGACTCATTCTCTCCAGGTTGCACTATGTTTAGTGCTAGAGAAATGGCTCAGTTAGGTGAATGATACAAGTTCAACAATTAGGGATAGACATTCACTAAGGAAGACTCATTCTCTCCAGGTTACACTATGATTAGTGCTGGAGGAATGGCCCAGTTAGGTGAATGGTCCAGGCTAAAAAATCAGGGACAATTATTCTTCTATGCTTGAGAAGAATAGTCCAGATATCCCATGGATGATGTTTTACTTTCAAAGGGTAGATTCTCTTCCAAATCTCATAGATGTGAGTGGAAGAATGGCCTAGATGACTTAGTTTATATCATGATATTGTTTTTATGCAGGTTGATATCAGATGATATGATTTCTATGGATATTGTATGTCTCTAGACAATAGATGTATGCTACTGTGGTGGGTGTGTTCCACTAGTTATGACTATGTGTCACTGATTAAGTAGCCATGTGATACTTGGTGTGGTTGTGTACCACTGGATAGTAGTTGTGTACTACTATGGATAGAAACAATTGTGTTCTATTGAATGGAATTGTTCTGATTGCCATGTAGACTATCAAGTAGTATTGAAAAATGATTATCAATTGGATGGATAGTCAGTATGCTGGTGGACAGACATTCTCTAGGAAAAAAATGGTCCAAGACATTTATTCTTCTAGGACATATGTCTGGATTAGAAGAATAGTTCTTGTAGCCCATGGCGTGGCTTCCAACATCTGCTTAAATAGTTATTCTTCCAGGAGATATGTATGGATTAGAAGAATGGTTCTTGTATCACTCTATGGAGTGAGTGACTTATTCAGTATCATGCCTGATTACTCAGATGGAGTATGGATTCAAGAGATGATGCAGTTGATTCTATCAGATGATATTGATAATGATGAGGGTGCTTGTGATATAATCATGATATAGACTGTATGGCTACGATGATGCTACCAATTGAATGATATGTTTGTGCTCAAGACCATTTATTTCAATACCTCCCTAGATAGGAGGGAGTGTTTATATTATGGTAGATGTGGGAGGTATTAAACTCCATGTGTAACATTGACAATAATAGAATATTTCAGGAAGCAAGAAGAAACCCTAAAGCTTTGGACATAAGGAAATATTTAATATTGAGTTTTTAGCCTCCAGAATGAGAAGTCGGCCCAGAAAACTAAGGAGAATCAGTATAAATACAGGATGCCATATATCATTTGACACACGTGCTCTACAAGGTCACTCTCTAGAATAATCCAGAATTGAGCAAGGTCTGCCATTTTTGCTATAACTCATTTTCTGAGAGGTTCCAAGTAGTGACACCTAGAGGAATTGCATAAAACAAACTGAAGAACATTTTGTATCAATTTCAAATATTTATACATTACAGGTTCAAAGTTATGATTACTTCAAGTTAGGGTTGTTGACTAATCCAAAACTAGGCATGTGAGACTAAAGAAAAGTTTAATGAAAATGCTAGTCTCGTGTTGTTTAAGGAAGGTTTGAAAGAATTTGATCATATACACTAGGTCTATTACAGAGCTACAAATCATATTTGGATGATGAAATTGATGAGGGCTTTTGGTTGAGGTACATGTTGATTACATCGTTGAGACAAGTAGTTGATGAGTTGGCACATACATGAGGTGTATAGTTGATGATGTTGGTACATGTTGATGAGTCATAGTTGATGATTAGTTGACATATGATTGGTACGTACTTGGTACATGGTTGGATGCACTTGTTTATGGTACAGGTTGATTACAGGTTGTTTGGTATAGGTTGGTGCATGGTTTATGCACTTTTTTATGGTACAGGTTGATTACAAGTTGTTTGGTACAGGTTGGTGCATGGTTGATGCACTTGTTTATGGTACAGGTTGATTACAGGTTGAGGTATAGGTTGATGCATGGTTGATGCATGCTTCATATTTATTGCTATAGGTTTACAACGGTATATCTCATAGTGATAGTGTGATAGTGGTTCTAGTATTCTACTTCTACTTCAGGGTGGCAGGATAGGGCAAGGACAGGTGGTTGTAGCCACCTTTCGGTTGTAGCTAGAGATCATAGGGGGTTGTAGCCTCCTAGTTGTAGCCAGAGAATTTGGTAGTTGGAGCTTCCCTCAGGTTGTAGCTTGAGAAACTAGGGGGGTTGGAGCCTCCTTCCAGTTGCAGCTGGAAAACAAAGGAATTTGGTGCTTCCAATGAATGTAATTCTTCAAGAAATATAAGAAAAAGCATTATGTGGTTTTCTCCCAATTTGGGTTTCCACGTAAAACACTGGTGTATTGTGTATGTATGTGATCGTTTATTTATTACTGCTCATTATCAGATAATAATTCTACATTGATATAACATTTGAAGAAAAAGGATTATAATTATGTTATTACTGATTCACCCCCCTTCTCAGTAATCCAACAATTGGTATCAAAGCAGGTTCCTTCAAAAATCAGTTTAACCACTGAAAGGTAGATCATGGAGAGTACCAACTCATATAAAAATGGAATACCACAGTTTGATGGACAGAAGTATGTGTTTTGGAGCATAAGGATGAAGACATATATACAAGCACAGGGATGTCAAGTTTGGAAATCAATTGTAGATGGATACACAGCACCAACAGTTCAACCAACAAATGACAAAGCAGTGAAACTCGGTGAGAATAATTCCAAATCCAAAAATGCACTTATGAATAGTCTCAGTGATACGGTATTCACCAAAGTTGCACATTGTAAATCTGCTAAAGAGATTTGGGACAAGCTTCGAAATATTTATGAAGGAGATTCAAAAGTCAAAGCAGCAAAGCTTCAAACTTACAGAGGTCAGTTCGAACAACTAAAAATGACAGAAGATGAAGATATCGCAGCCTACTTCTTACGAGTCGATGAAACAGTGAATCTATAATTGTTCAAAAGGTACTAATATCTCTTCCTATGAGATTCAACCCTAAGATATCATCACTAGAAGAAAGATCAGATCTAAACTCAATAAGCATGGATGAACTGCATGGAATCTTCATAGCATATGAGATGAGAACTAAACAAGAAAATCAAGATGTAAAAGAAGCAGCCTTCAAAATATCCAAAAGATCAAAGCAAAAGAAAAAGGAACAAGAAGAATATAGCAGTAGCAGCGACGTCTCGGAAGATGATGAAGAAGTGGCCAACTTCGTCAAAAGACTAAACAAGGGAACCAATGGTAGGTATAGAGGTAAGATTCCTTTAATTTGTTTTAATTGTGATGGTATTGGTCACTTTGCTAACAAATGTCCTCATAAGAAAAAGAGAAACGATGAAGGTTACTCAAAAGGCAGACAAACATATAAAGGTAAAAGAACTACAAAGAAAGTTTTCAAGAAAATGTTAAGCCCTAATATTGGCTCATTACCCCTTAATTGGAGCATATTAGATTAGTAATGCTATTTTATTTATGTCGTCTTTAGGCCATTAGTTGTAATTTAGATTAGTAATTTTATTTTAATTATGTCGGCTTTAGGCCATTATTTGTAATTATACCTCCTAGTCTCCTATATATACCAAGGA
>ML811355.1:0-49536 GCA_009831015.1 Picea engelmannii | reverse complement strand
CAGAATGGAAGCAATCCGTTTTCTTTTAGCTTATGCATGCTCCAAAAATGTTAAAGTATATCAGATGGACATAAAATCAACTTTTCTGAATGGGGAACTTGAAGAAGAAGTCTACATTGAACAACCAGAAGGATTTCAGTTGTTATAGAACACAGACTATGTGTGTAAATTTGACGCAGTCTGCCGAGCCTATCGGCCCTCAGGTCGACAGTCCGCTACAGGATCATTCTATATGCCCTTGAGCCAGATCGGCTCTTTTGATTCCCACTGGAATCTGCAAAATTATCAATCCACAGGTCCTTTCCGGCAACTCGCAATCTCACAAGTTCGCTAGTTGAGACTCCGACTCTTTCTCCTCCAAATCCACGATACCCAAGATCTCGAAATGATTATGGCTCCTTCTCTGTCAGCACCTCCCCCACACGACCACTGGCTAGGCTAATCACTAGCGTCTTTCACCTCTCACACTTTTGTGTGTTCAAAGATTTAACCTTTGGCACCTTCTTTCCCGAACCCCTGAGAGGCGATATTTGACTTTTCTCCCCTCATTCTCGCTACTCGCGACTTCGCGAGTCGAAGGCTCGAATTCCTGTTCCCTTATATCCTGAGTCCCCGAGACGCGAGAGGTCAATGGGGTGTTGACTCCTCCAAATGCATGACATGTGTTCAGCTGGTTATTTCTCAGGCCCACTATGTGGTTCTGCCACCTGGCTCTTATGTGCAACCTCAGCACTTCGTGACTTCGCCTTTCATGACTTGGGGCACTCAAACTTTGAGCTTTAACCTTGCGAAACCCCGAATTCGGGAGATCTCTAGATCTCTACCACCTTTCCTTCTCCTAACGGACGGCTGTGATTATTTCGCGACTTTGCTACTCGCTGCTTCGAGACTTCCGAGACGAAATCCTTGATCCCTTAACCTCCAATATGCTGAAATGGAGAAATTATGACATGTCTTCTACACGAGTCCCACAATGGAACTTCCCACTTTTTCGGAGTTCTCGGACTTCGTGACTTCACGAATCCGGATGCCAAGCCTTCAGCTCCTCAACCTATGAAACTCTGATACGGTTGATCTCACGACACATGTCCTTTGAATCGGATGACTCAGATCCTTTTGCTATTTCAGGACTTCACCTTTCACGACCTCACAAATATTGATGCAAAGGTTTTGACCTTCCAACTCCCGAAACCCCGAGATGCGGAATATGTGAGTGATCCAACGGCTCCAATTTCTCCTGACTGTAAATTCATGCTCCTCTGCAATATCTAACAGCTTTCGCTGCTTCGTGACTCCTCCACGGAGGATTCTAATCGTCAATTTCCTCCTCGACGATTTCTGCGAAATGAACCAAGTGTTCTTTCGCAAAACTTGTCCACCCACGAAACGATATCACTACGCCTTCTTCCAATAATTCAAGGCACTAAACTTTCTAATCTTTCTTCGACAACTGTGAAGACCCTATCCTTCCTGAGCTTTCCCCAACTCTGAGTCTTAAAGAAGACTCCTGCACACACTCCTTGCGGCGAATCCTTCAATTACTTCAAAGAATTTAAGTCCTTTGACTCTGCGCACTCCCTGCAGCAGTAGTCCTTCAACAATCTCTCAGGTTTGCAAACTCTGAGGCTTTACTCGGCCTATGCACACACTTTTCATGGCTCCTGTGCCTAACTTCACTTCTGAGGAAATGAGATAAAAAGCTAACCCTTCTGATCTTTCAAAGATAAAAATCTGAACTCTTGTCAACGCACTCCTTACGGACAATTCAACTACACTCCTTGCAGGAACTTTTTCTCAGATAGAGAAACAATTGAAACTCGTTTCCCTTACTCTTTCTCTCTCTCAGATTTCAGGCATTTAACAAGAAATCATACACACATAGCATAAAAAGCAAATGCATGACAGAAAGAGTAAAACATTCATGAGCATTACATTCAACAACGCATATACAAAGAATATCACAACACCATGAATCTGAGTCAAAGCTCTTTGTATTAATCCAGAACTTTTGTACATGGGTGTTTTCAACTACAGCTCTCTGCTCTCTTCTCTATGCTCTTCTCTTGACAATAATCATACAATTATACAATGAGGGTGTCTATATCCCGTTTCCCTCTTGCGCTCTAAAACTATCTAATCTAGAATTAAATTCTATCTACCTACATTAACTTATGCATAAATGCCTCTATCTACTTCAGATGAGAGCGGGATGCTCAAAGTTTGATTACAATGCTCCTCCATAAATGTGAGTACGCCTCTATTAACTATCCCATTAATTATATGGTGCTTTCAAACTTCAAAACATTTCAACAAGAAATGTGATGGCGCTTTTCCATCTATCCTCCACATCCATGCGTGCTTGCTACCTGTTGGCGATGCTCCTGCATCACACTCCCTCGCTTGAAAATTTTCATGGGCTCTTGTCCATGAGCTTATGCACGGTCTTCCCATGCTTCTGTATTTCGGCTTCATTCTCCCAGCTGGCATCTTCAACTGGATGGCCCTTCCACTTGACCAAGTATTCAAAGTATTATTTTCGCCTGGTCCTCTTACCAACTCTTTTGTCCAGTATGTGCTCCATCTGTGGCTTTTTTGCAACTGGAATTTGTTTTGTCCACTAAACCTCTATCTTTTCATTTCCTGCTTCTGCTTCCTTAGCTTTATAAGGGTAAAAATATGAGACATTGAATATTAGAGAAATTTCGATCCCATCGGGTAATTCAATCTCATATGCATTCGCCCCAAATTTCTTCAAGACCTTACAGGGTCTGATTTTCTTCATCTTGAGTTTATGATATGTTCCACTCGGGAACCTTTCCTTTCTCAAATGTGAAAGGATCAAATCGCCAACTTCAAACTAAAGTTCTCTCCTGCGTTGATCTACCCTGTGTTTATATTCTTGGTTCGAATGTTGCAATCGCTCCTTCACCTGGTTGTGAAGCTCCTTCATCACCTCTGCGAAATCTTCTGCACTAGCACTCCTAGTCGCAATCTGTTCTGAATCCCTCAAATCAGAAATTCCTCTTAGTTGCATGCCATAGACAATCTGAAATAGATTTTTTCCCGTGCCCCTGTTGATTGAATCATTGTAAGCAAATTCCGCATGTGGTAATATATTGTCCCACTGGTTGTGGTGTTCTGTCACCAAATTTCTCAGCAAGTCTCCCAAACTTCTGTTCACCGCTTATGTCTGTCCATCCATCTGAGGATGATAAGCTAAACTAAACGACAAGTTAGTTCCCAGCTTCTTCCATAAGGTTCTCCAGAAGTGTCCTACGAACTTAGTGTCTCGATCGGAAACTATGCTTCTTGGCAAGCCGTGAAGTCGAATGACTTCTTTGAAAAACAGGTTTGCAATGTGAGTTGCGTCACTGGTTTTCTGACATGGAATGAAATGTGCCATTTTGGAAAATCTATCCACCACTACAAAGATTGAGTCAAACCCTCTTTGTGTTCTTGGCAACCCCAATATGAAGTCCATGCTAACTGCATCCTACGGCCTCTTAGGTATGGGTAATGGTTGATAAAAACCTGCATTCTGCCTCTTTCCCTTTGAATGCTGACAAATTCTATACCTGTCCACGGATCTTTTGACATCTTCTCTCATTCCTGGCCAAAAATATGACTCATTTAACTTTGAGAACGTCTTGTCATGACCTAAATGTCCGTCCAATCCTCCACTATGTTTCTCCTTCAGCAAATTCTCCCTCATGGAGCATTTTGGAATACAAAGTTGGTTACCCTTAAACAGTAATCCTTCCTGGATCATGTATTCTACCCACTGGCTTCTATCCCTGAGAATTGGATTCTCAATTGCTTCATACACCTCTTTAAAATATGGATCATCTCTGTACATATCCCTGAGAGCATCCAAACCCAATGTTTTGACTCTGAACTCCTGCAATAGAAAACATTTCCTGCTCAAAGCATCAGTAACTTTGTTAGCAGTACCATAAATATGTTTAATCACAAAAGTGAAATTTTGCATATACTCAACCCATTTAACATGTCTTTGATTCAACTTCTCTTGTTGAGTCACAAATTGCAAAGCATGATTATCACTATACAAGACAAACTCTTTAGGGATTAAGTAATGTCTCCATTTCTTCAATGCCTGAATAATAGCATAGAATTCCTTGTCATACGTGGAGTATTTTACTTTCGCTTCATTCAGCTTCTCACTGAAGTATGCTATCGGCCTGTCTTCTTGACTCAAGACTGCCCCTATTGCAAATCCACTTGCATCACATTTCACTTGAAATGTCTTTTGGAAATCCGACAACACCAGAATTGGTTGTTCCGTGATCTTCCTTTTCAACAAATTAAAACTCTTCTCGTCTTCTTCTGTCCAGTGAAAATATTTGTGTCTCTTATTCACTGTGACCATCATCGGTGCACTAATTCCACTGAAATTCCTGATGAACTTTCGATAGAAACTAGCTAATCCATGAAAACTTCTCACCTCAAAGATATTCTTCAGTAATGGCCAATTCTTAATTACCTCCACCTTATCTGGATCCATCCTCAACTTATCTGCAGAAATAACAAAACCCAAATAAATTAGCTCTGTCTTCATGAATGAGGATTTCTTCATATTTATCAGTAGCTTCTCTTGTTGTAACCTCTTCATCACTGTAGCCAAATGTTTCAGATGCTCTGCCTTTGTTTTACTGAAAATCAGTATGTCATCAAGGTACACAATGACAAATTTTCTAATGAAATCCTTCAGGACTTCATTCATCAATCTCATGAAAGTACTCGATGTGTTTGTTAATCCAAATGGCATAACAAGCCATTCATACAACCCTTCATTGGTTTTGAATTTTGTCTTCCATTTGTCTCCTTCTCTCATACGAATTTGGTGATATCCACTTTTTAAATCAATCTTCGAAAAAAAATTGGCCCCACCCAAGCAATCCATCAGATCATCCATCCTTGGCAATGGAAATCTGTACCTGATAGTTATTTTGTTGATTTCCCTCGAGTCAGTGCACATCCTCCAGCCTCCGTCTTTCTTCGGACTGAGTACTGTCGGAACAACACACGGACTCAAGCTTTCTCTGACCAAACCTTTGTCCAACGAATCCTGGACTTGTATTTTGACCTCCTCATTCTCTTTCGGCATCAACCTGTACATTGTTTTGTTTGGAAAACTATCTCCTGGTATGAGGTCAATGTGATGACTCACACTTCTAATCGATGGCAACGAATGAGGTAGTTCATCCACTACTATGTCAGCGAACTCTTCCAGCAGTTCCTGAACCTCTTCTGGTAAATCATCTACCCTTGTACTGGTTAAAACAATATTTGGCTTCCTGACCACAATGAATTGTGGTTCCTCCTTCTTCTTAACCTATGTAAGAAGTTCCTTCCCACTCATGAGAATTACAGTGTTACTTAATTCAAGTTTCACCTCTTTATCTTTGATCGGCAACAACATGTGAGTTCTCCCATTCTTCTCTAGGGTGTATGTGTTCATTCTCCCGTCATGAATCACATTCCTATCATATTGCCATGGTCTACCCAGCAATAGATGACAAACATCCATAGGAATAACATCACAGAGAATTTCATCTTTATACCCTCCTATTTTAAACTCAACTAAACATTGCTTAGTGACATTTACCTGATGTCCTTTTTGCAACCACGAAACTCTGTATGGGCTTGGATGATCAATCGTCTCCAGCTCCATCTTTTCTACCATCTCTGTTGAAACGAGATTATATGTGCTACCACTGTCTACAATAACTTTACATTTCATGTCCTTGGTTTTGCAATCCAAAAAAAGATTGTTTCTTTGGACTAAACTCTCCACCTCCTTCTCTGGTGTCAAAAGAGATTTTCGCATCATTAGAGATCTTCCACCTTTAGCATCCTCTGCCTCAACATTTCTCCTTTGTGCTTCAGCAATGTGAGTCTCTCCTTCCTCTTTCTTCTTGTTTGGACATTCATAAGACTTGTGTCCGACCTTTCCGCACGTGAAGCATGTTATCACTCCACCTCTTCCTCTTCCTCTACCTCTAGTACGAGGTAAAATGTTGTTATCAGTATACTCTCCTCTCTGATCAGCATATTGCCTTCTCTGCCCAGCATATTGCCTTCTCTGCGAGCTTCCACCTCTCTCAATCTAAGGTTGAGGTTTCGGTTTCTTCCAATCTTCCTTAGGATTCTGATTTTTATCCTGGACAACTGATTTTCCCCTGGCTTGACTTCTGCCTCAGCCTCTCTGACCTTGTTTTCGGCTCAGCTTCTCTTCCACCTTTAGATCCATTTGATAAGCATCTTCAATCGTTCGGATGGTCATCATGCTCATCTCTTCCTGAATTTCGTATCTCAAGCCATTCATGTACCTGGCAACCTTTTCATCATTACTTTCACGATGACCTGCTCTGATGTTCAGCCTGTAGAACTCTTCAGTGTACTCCTTCACTGTCATCAGCTTCTGTCTCAAGTTCTACATCCTTTGAAACAGAGTAATTTGATAATCCCTGGGAATGAATTTTGCTTTCATCTTTGCAATCATCCTATCCCAACTCTTGATTTTCTGCTTACCTTGGCAGCGTCTGTCAACTTGCAGTTCATCCCACCACAATGCTGCATGTCCTTTCAATCTTGTGATAGCATGTTTGACCTTCTTGTCTTCTTCGACATCTTCATAGTCAAAATATGTGTCCAGAGCTCTAATCCAGTCTAGAATCTCTTCAGCATCCAAGTTTCCCTCATAAACTGCAATGTCCATTTTGGCTCTTGCACTCATTCTTGCAACAGCTCTAAGCAAGCGTGCATTTACTGCATCTTCTATTGTGACTTCTTCTTCTCCATGTCCAGCTTCATCTTCACTTTCGGACTCATTGACATCTCCAATATCAGCTCTGTGCCTTTGGTTTATTTCCACATCCACGAGTCTGGCGCGAATGTCATGTAGATCTCTTTCCACTTTTGGATTCGGCACCTGTCTACCTCTTTCTCTTGACACCTCCCTATCCTCTGGAGGATCAGGTGTTTGTCTGTCTCTTCTCCTCAGTGGCATGGTTGAAATTCCTTCTCACTTTTCCTTCCTAAAATATACAAACAAGAACCTGGCTCTGATACCAGATGATGCAGTCTGCTATAGGATCATTCTATATGCCCTTGAGCCGGATCGGCTCTTTTGATTCCCACTAGAATCTGCAAAATTATCGATCCACAGGTCCTTTCCGGCAACTCGCAATCTCGCAAGTTCGCGAGTTGAGACTCCGACTCTTCCTCCTCCAAATCTGCGATACCCGAGATCGTGAAATGATTATGGCTCCTTCTCCGTCAGTACCTCCCTCACACGACCACTGGCTAGGCTAAGCACTAGCGCCTTTCGCCTCTCGCGCTTTCACTTGTTCGAAGATTTAACCTTTGGCACCTTCTTTCCCGAACCCCCGAGAGGCGAGATTTGACTTTTCTCCTCTCATTCTCGCTACTCATGGCTTTGCAAGTCGAAGGCTCAAACTCATGTTCCCTTATCTCTTGAGTCCTTGAGATGCGAGAGGTCAATGGGGTGTTGACTCCTCCAAATGCGTGACGTGTGTCCGGTTGATTATTTCCTGGGCCCACTATGTGGTTATGCCACGTGTCTCTTATGTGAAACCTCAGCACTTCATGACTTCGCCTTTCACGACTTGGGGCAATCAAACTTTGAGCTTTCACCTTGTGAAACCCCAAATTCGTGAGATCTCTAGATCTCTACCACCTGTCCTTCTCCTAACGGATGGCTGTGATTATTTCACAAATTCTCTACTCGTCGCTTTAGGACTTTCAGGACGAAAGCCTCGATCCCTTAACCTCTGATATGCCGAAATGGTGAAATTCCGACACGTCTTCTACGCGGGTCCCACGATGGAACTTCCCACTTTTTCAGAGTTCTCGGACTTCGCGACTTCACGAATCCGGATGCCAAGCCTTCAGCTCCTCAACCTATGAAACTCTGATACGGTTGATCTTGCGACATGTGTCCTTCCAATTGGATGGCTCATATCCTTTCGCTATTTCGGGACTTCGCCTTTCGCGACCTCGCTAATATTGATGCAAAGGTTTTGACCTTCCTACTCCCGAAACCCTGAGATGCGGAATATGTGAGTGATCCAATGGCTCCGATTTCTCCCGAATGTAACTTCCTTCTCCTCTGCGAGATATGACGGCTTCCACTACTTCGCGATTCCTCCACGGAGGATTCTAACCGTCAATTTCCTCCTTGACGATTTCTGCGAAATGAACCAAGTGTTCTTTCGCAAAACTTGTCCACCCGTGAAACGAGATTGTTGTGCCTTCTTCCAATACTTCAAGGCACTAAACTTCCTAAGATTTTCTTCGACAACTGCGAAGACCCTATCCTTCCTAAGATTTCCCCAACTTCGAGTCTTGAAGAAGACTCCTGCATGCACTCCTTGTGGAGAATCCTTCAATTACTTCAAAGAATTGAATTCCTTTGACTCTGCGCACTCCCTGCAGCAGTAGTCCTTCAACAGTCTCTTAGGTTCACAAACTCTGAGGCTTTACTCGACCTATTCACACACTTTGCATGGCTCATGTGCCTAACTACACTTCTGAGGAAATGAGATCAAAAGCTAACCCTTCTGAGCTTTTAGAGATAAAACTTTGAACTCTTGTCAACACACTCCTTGTAGACAATTCAACTGCACTCCTTCCAGGAACTCTTGCTCAAATAGAGAAACAATTGAAACTCATTTCCCTTACTCTCTCTCTCTCTCTCATATTTCAAACATTTAACAAGAAATCATACACACATAGCATAAACAGCAAATGCATGACAGAAAGAGTAAAACATTCCTGAGCATTACATTCAACAACGCATATACAGAGAATATCACAACACAATGAATCTGAGTCAAAGCTCTTTGTATTAATCCAGAACTTCTATACATGGGTGTTTTCAACTACAGCTCTCTGCTCTCTGCTCTCTTCTCTATGCTCTTCTCTTGACAATAAGCATACAACTATACAATGAGGGTGTCTATATCCCGTTTCCCTCTTGTGCTCTAAAACTGTCTAATCTAGAATTAAATTCTATCTACCTACATTAACTTATGCATAAATTCCTCTATCTACTTCAGACAAGAGTGGGACGCTCAAGGTCTGATTACAATGCTCCTCCATAAATGTGAGTACGCCTCTATTAACTATCCCATTAATTATATGGCACTTTCAAACTTCAAAACATTTCAACAAGAAATGTGTTGGCGCTTGTCCAGCTGTCCTCCACATCCACGCACGCTTGCTACCTGCTGGCGATGCTCCTGCATCAAAATTAAAGAAGGCCTTGTGTGGTCTAAAACAGACTCCTAGAGCATGGTACTCCATACTAGATAAGTATCTGCAGCAGGAAGGGTTCAGAAAAGGAAGTGCAGACAACAACCTCTACATCAAGATAAGTCAAGGTAATATTTTATTAATTGAAGTTTATGTTGATGATATTATTTTTGGTAGTGATGATGACAGGTTAAGCCAGAAATTTGCAAAAAACATGCAGAATGAATTTGAAATGTCGTTACTTGGAGAACTAACCTTCTTTATGGGACATCAGATACGTCAAAGCAACCAAGGAATTTTTATTTCTCAAACCAAGTATATCAGAGAAATGCTAAAGAGGTTCGGAATGGAAGATTGCAAACCAGTTATCACTCCCATGCAAACCAGTTGTAAGTTGAGAAAAGATGATGATTCGAAGTCTATAGATTAGAGGCAATACAGGTCAATTATTGGCAACCTTCTATATGTGACATCATCCAGACCATATGTAATGTAGGCAGTTGGACAGGTAGCATGATTTCAAGCAGCACCAAAGGAATCACTTGTATTAGCAGTAAAGAGGATCTTCAGATATCTCAAAGGAACAGAAGAGTTTGGATTATGATATCCAAAAGGAAAAGATATATCACTTATTGCCTACACAGATGCAAATTGGGCAGGTTGTATTGATGACCAACAAAGCACCAGTGGACCAATGTTCTACTTAGGTGATTGTTTGGTATCATGGCTAAGAAAGAAAAAATCATCAGTATCTCTATCTATAGCCGAGACAGAGTATATTGCAGCAGCAGCATGTTGTACACAGGTTCTTTGGATGAAACAAAATTTGACAGATATACAGGTTGAGTATGATGAGCCCATTCCAATATATTGTGATAATACAAGTGCCATCAATATCTCAAAAAACCCAGTGATGCACTCCAAGACGAAGCACATTCCAATCAAGTATCACTTTCTATGGGAACAAGTTGCAGAAAAGAACATCAGAGTTGAGTATGTGGGCCAAAAAGAACAAGTGGTTGACATCTTTACAAAACCACTTCCATGGGAAGCCTTTGAATATCTTCGCCAAAGACTTGGAGTTATTTCTACTCCAAAATGAATGTTTTTTGAATTCTTTTTTAATGATTATCTTATATGTCTTAGATGTACATGAGGAAGAACCATAAGAGGACAGTTCAGTCAGGGGGAGCAGCCCCGGATGGAAAGATACCTTTGCCATTGATGACAAAGGGGGAGAGATTTATCCGATGTAGAGGATAGAGGTAGATTTATCAGATGCAGAGGACAAAGGCATGGTTCTAGGGGGAGCATGAGTGATATGATTTCAGTATTGCATCAGAGTGTGTCCATCAATGTCAAAGGGAGAGATTGTTGATTAAGTTTGGTTGTCATTGATATCAACCCTTAAAGAAATCCTCGTAGCACAAAGGTTTGGGTAATGGACCCAAGATTGTTTTATGTAAATATGACTCATTATTTGTTTTTCATAGTTGATAAGAAGTAAATATGGATGAACTCCAAAGTGGTCCCCTTATGGTGAAATCCCTCACGGGAAGACGCTTTGTAGAGTAAGAGAACCCATGCTTAATTGTGGAATAATGAAATGAAGGAAAGTGAATTTTTCAGGGAAACTATATTAGATTGATAGTTCTTGTCATTCCATTTCCGGTGGTATGTAGAACGTCACATAACTCCTCACGGTTAGAGAGTTATGACCATGTGAAGTTGGAGAACTCAGGTTTGCGTAATGGACCCAAGTTTGTTTGATGGATAATAGTATGATTTTTGATATATTTGAAGGTAATACTATTCTATATGGATATTACATGTCATTCCATTTCTAGTGGTATGTTGAATGTCACATAACTCCTCACATTTTGAGAGTTATGGCCTTACAAAGTTGGAGAACCCTCATATGTCATCTAGAAGCCCCAAAAGGTCAAAGTAGTCAAAGTAGTTTAAGAGATTTTAAAAGGTAAATAATAAAGTGAAGTGATGAGTGTATTAAATTTCAAATTGAATACAAAATAAATTATTTCAATAATAAATTTAATGGAAAAATTAGAAGTGGGTTAACCCTAAAATAAGGAAAGTGGGCCAAGTGACCTAGAAGATGTTTTTAAGGAAGCTACTTGGAGAGTATAAATAAGAGGCAAGGCTCTATCATTTTAATTACACTTGAGCATATTGAATATCTATAGGTGTCTAAGGTAACCAAGGATATCTAAGCCGAATTTCTGAGGGAAGGCGAAGAAAACAAGGCCGAAATGCAAGGAAGGATGAATTATTTTGATGTTGCTTTCTAAGGTATTTTATTTACAGGTCATCTCACCATTTTCACTATAACTTTTTTTATATAATGATTCAGAATGTGAAGTTTCTATTCCATTGAGAAAACATACCCAAGTATCTGTGTTAAAAAATTCAACTTATGGGTCGTTTTATTTTGGGATCTACACTCCGTGGAAAATAGGGTTTGTGGCTAGTCATGAAACTAGTCAAAAATAGTTGTTTCAGGTAAAAACGTCATAACTTCTTCATAACAGATCCAAATTCAGTGAGACAAAATGTGTTGGTTAGGGTACAATATTTAGTATGATATGTAATAGTTTCAAATCAATTCAATGAATATTTCATGCAGGGAACTCTCTACAAGGTCGCTCTCTAGAATAAGACAGAATTCAACAAGGTATGTCATTTTTGCTATAACTCATTTTCTGAGAGGTTCCAAGTAGTGACACCTGGAGGAATTGCATAAAACACACTGAATAACATTGTGTATCAGTTTCAAATATTTATACATTACAAGTTCAAATTTATGATTACTTCAAGTTAGGGTTGTTGACTAATCCAAAACTAGGCATGTGAGACTAAAGAAAAGTTTAATGAAAATGTTAGTCTCGTTTTGTTAAAGTTAAGGAAGGTTTGTAGGAATGTGATCATATACACTAGGTCTATTATAGAGCTACAAATCATATTTGGATGATGAAATTTATGAGGGCTTTTGGTTGAGGTACATGTTGAGTACATGATTGAGACAAGTAGTTGATGAGTTGGCACATACATGAGGTGTATAGTTGATGATGTTGGTACATATTGATGAGTGATATTTGATGAGTAGTTGAAATATGATTGGTACATACTTGGTACATGGTTGGATTCACTTGTGTATGGTACAGGTGGATTACATATTGTTTGGTACAGGTTGGTGCATGGTTGATGCACTTGTTTATGGTACAGGTTGATTATAGGTTGAGGTACAGGTTGATGCATGGTTCAGATTTATTGGTACAGGTTATAGTAGTATATCTCATAGTGATAGTGTGACAGTGGTTCCATCATTCTACTTCTACTTCAGGGTGGCAGGATGGGGCAAGGAAAGGTGGTTGTAGTCGGAGAACATAGGGGGTTGTAGCCTCCTTCTGGTTGTAGCCAGAGAATTGGGGAGTTGGAGCTTCCCTCAGGTTGTATCCTAAGAAACTAGGGGGTTGGATCCTCCTTCCAGTTGCAGCTGGAAAACAAAGGAAGTTGGTGCTTCCAATGAATGTAATTCTTCAAGACATATAAGAAAAATCATTCTGTGGTTTTCTCTCGATTTAGGTTTCCATGTAAAACACTGGTGTACTGTGTATGTATGTGATTGTTTATTTCTTACTGCTCATTATTGGATAATAATTCTACATTGATATAACATTTGAAGAAAAAGGATTATAATTACGCTATTACTGATTCACCCCCCCTCTCAGTAATCCAACAGCCATGACATGAGAAGCCTAGTTTTTAGTTTCTTAGTTGATTCAATCCATAATTTGACCATTATCTAGGGCACACACATTATTCTCCTCTTTCTATGCATGACATATATAAAATCATTTGATTTATGTGTAACCCTTCATAAATGCCAAAAAGACTAGTCAATGACTCATTAATGCACTCATGTTTTTTTAGGTTGTGTAGTGGCTATATCTAAATTTTGTTAAACCCATCAGTTATTAATAACATTTATTCAGTCTTCCATGATGTCCACTAAACTTATTGATTTTGATCAATACAATGAGAGAGTTCACATGGAAACTATATCTTAGAATGGGTATCATTTTCCACCTACAAATAAATGTTTTTAGGTTACACTTCATGACACACCATAGAAAGTAATGTTATGCTACCAAAAATCCTCCAAGGACACTTGAAACCATTATTCTTTTCCCTTCACCATTTATGAGAGTTTATTGCACATTCCTACCCAATTTTTGGTTTAGAGCACACAATGAAACAAAGGACCCTCCCAAACCCAATCCCACAAACCTATTCATGCCATGTCATTTCCATGACATGCCATTACCATGACATGCCATTACCATGCCATTTTCATGCCTTTGCAAGCCATTTCCATGCCATTTCCATACCATGTCATTTCCATGCAATTTCCATGCCTTGCCATTCTGTTTCCATACCTTACCAACCCATTCCATGCCATGCCATTTCCATTCAAATATCCATGCCTTTCCATTTTGATTCCATGTCATAGCCATGTCATTTCCATGATATGTCATTGTCATGCCATTTCCATGCCTTTCCATGCCATTGTTGATATTATGGTAGCTACAGGAGGTATTTACCTCCACGTATAAACCTAACGAGAATAGAATATTTCGAGAAGCAAGAAGAAACCCTAATTAGTTGGCTAATAACCCTAGAAGACAAGTTGTCTCAAGAGGATAACTTGTATTAGGTTATTAGCCTCCAAGAGAAGAAGTCGGCTAAAGGAAATATTATATACTAAGTAAATAGGCACCCAGAATGAGAAGTCGGCCCAGGCATTTTTCCATATTTAGTATAAATACAGGAGGCCAGTCTTCATTCTGGAAGGCATTCTCAGAACTGCAGAAGCAACACTTATGCGCACTACAGTTGGCTAGTTTGTGCGCAATTTTGGAGGAGAGTTTTTGTTGCAACTGCTGCAACTAGCAGATTTCGGTTTTGTCTTGGACTATCTCTTGGTTATGGTTTGGACTCTCTGATCAACTATTTATTGGTGCGCTATCATTGGAGAAAGGTGTGCCACCATTTTTTTGGATATTTAGCCTAGGGTTTGCTTCCAGATTGATTCTTTGTCAAGGTTAAGGTGCTTGGGGGTGGCTTCGGCCTATGGTTGGGTGACAATAATGATATTGTCTATGGTTAAATGAGCACATCCATCATATTCTAACAGGTTATGGGCCCACACCTCCTTCATTCAGTCTAACCACTGGAAGGGAGAATAGCCATAAGGATACTAAGCTCGTTGAAGAACTACCGCTAAGGTTTCTAGCAGGAGCAGTTACCAAAGCACTGTCGCTAATGTCACTAGAAGGTGCAGTTGTAGAAACCCTAACCCTCTCGTTGAGGCACCTTAAGTGAAGGGATTGACCTAATTTTAGAATAGACTAGTGTGCCCTATCCTAGTGCATCTCCTGGTACTCTCAGCAAGAAAAAACGTCAAGTTTGAGTTTTTTGGTTAAATCTAGGGTTGACCCAGTCAAGGAAACCATGACTTACTCTATGAAGTCAGAAAACAAGTTAGATGGGGATTCTAACTTCAGAGCGTGGAAGACAAGGATTGACCTCATCCTTGCCAAGAATAAAGTGTTGGATATCATGAAAGGAAAGATCGTGGAACCAGATTTTGAAGAAGGAAAAGAGAAGGAACTGCAGAACATTGCAGTTATGGAAAATTTCAAAGAAAATGACATCAATGCCATGAGTATCATATTTGAATCTATAAAATATCACTTGATACCCTACATCTCCCATCTTGACTCATCTAAGAAGATGTATGATTCCCTAACAAACCTCTTCTCATTCAGAAACATTGGACAATTAATGAGTCTGAAGAATGAGCTCTGTGACATGAAGATGAATGATGATGACAACATAACATCATACTTTGTGAGGATCTCTGAGTTAAGAGATCAACTACAAGTTATTGAAGAGATCATCTCAGACAAGGAACTGGTAAATATAGTACTCAACGGTCTTCCCAAAACATGGGATGCATTTGCCGCAAGTATGAACACAAGGAAGGAGTATCCTACATTCGAAGAACTTTGGACTTGTTGTGCACAAGAAGAATCAAGGATTAGTGCAAAAGAGAAACCTCAAAATAAATATGATGATCAAGCCTTCACAGCAAGATTCAAGAATTTCAGAAACAAAAGGAAGTTTGGTTCAAGGAAAAAGCCAAATCAAGAGAAAGATATGTCAGAAATACAATGCTTCAACTGTCGAAAGTATGGTCACTACAAGAATCATTGTCCCAAGATGAAGAAAATGATGGAGACACACAAAGCATTAGTTGCTGAAGAAAAGGAACCTTCAAAGAATATTAAGCAGAATGAAATTGACTTCTTCTTCTAAGACAAGGTAAACAACACTCTTCATAGTTCTTATACATACCATGTTTTATGTACATATCTTGCATATCTATTTCTTAGAAGATAATATGTTCAAAGAGAAACTATACTTATGGAAGAACAACAAGATAAGGATTGCTACAAGTCAGGCAATACACATGAAAGGATGAAGTACATCAATAACCCCTAGTAAAAATTCATGTGGAAGTTATTATCAAGAATCAATCTTGAAGAAACCTAGAAGAAGTAAAGACAGAAAGAAGTCAGCAATCAAGAGGAAATTGGAAAAATGTTTGTGACTCTTTGCAGAAGGCAATAAGGATGCAGACGGAAGCATCAACTCTCCTAGATGGAGGGAGCCGATTATATTATCAAAATAAGAGCATGCATTCATGCATGATGCAAGGATTAGGAGGGAGCTAATCCTAAATTATATGATCCATTAAAGATGATGAAGTATATATCCATGGTAGCAACCATGAAAAGAAGCACGTGTTCAATGTGACTTCAGAAGAAGTCTTCTTCGAAAAGAATCCTTAAAGTAATCCCTGGTTTTCCATCCACATCCATGATCCTATGATGAAAGAAAGAAGTTGGAATCTTCAGAGCATAGAATCTGTAGAAAACTCCATGAACTCAAGAGATAAAGAGAAACATGAGGAAGAACATGAAGATTGCAAGAGAGAAAGAAACAATAGAACAACCAGTCAATGTATCAAGAATCACAAGAATACCAGCCTGATATGAACTCACTAAAAGAAATCAAGCAAAGGAACTGAAAGTTGTGATGAAGAACACTGTATGGAATACTTGTGAATGAAATCTTGCAAGATCCAGAACTAGAGGTTCTCCCAGATGGAGGGAGAAGACTATGATGATTGCTTGTAAACTAAACATACCTCTACATGAGCCAGTATATCGTCTGCAATATCCATAGGTTGGAGTTTACATGTAGAGAAACCTCAAATTCTTTGAGGTATACCAGAAAGAGACCCTTGTATGCAGATGGAAGAAGATCTTGTATGGATTAAAACAACTTGGTGCAGATCCTTCAATACACAACAGAAGCGTGGTGAAAAGATTTCTATAACAGAGATATTGTATCAGAATGGTTACTCAAAAATCCAGGATGATGGATTTTTAATCCATGACAAACTCTCATTGATATGTTCCAGTTTCATCCCTGCCACGATGTTATGAGCTAGCAGGAAATAAAAGATGAATCCAAAAAAGATATACTACATTAATCAGAGCTATATGAAGCCTTCAGAGAAAACCAATGTTCCAAAAAGACCTAAGTACATTGAGATCAAGCATTACATTCTCCGTGATGAAGTCCAGAAAAGAGAAAGTGGTTCTCCAATATATATCTCCACAGATGAGAAGATAAGCAGACATTTTGGTGAAGCCTCTATCCAAGATGAAAAAGTTTGTGTACTCAAGTTGGAGCTCGTGGAGACGACTTCCTTATTGAAAAAGGAAGAGATGACTCCCAAGTTGGGAGGGAGCACTGATGTGTTATTGATTTATGGACAGTCATTTTTCAAGTTCGAAAAATGGTCCAGGATGAGAAACTCCTTTCCAGTTCAGAAAGTGGTTTGAGATTTCTAACTGACAGGCATTTTCCAGTTCAGAAAATGGTCCAGATCGAACGGTCATTTTTGTAATGAAAATGGTTCGATGGATTGTTGATGTACCATAGAGAGTGATTCCCTTTGTGGTTAACATGGAGAATGTTCTAGGACAGCCTCTCTTCTTGATAGTCACTCTTAGTAGTGGTCAAGAATACTGGTCCCCCTCACCGAACAGTCATTCTTTCGAAGCTCACAGTTGTGGGCAGTTTCGAAGAATGGTCTATTTTGGAGGTTGGTGCAAGACAATCATTTCCTTTGGAAATGGTCCAGACAGTCATTCCCTAGGGCAGATTCATTCTCTCCAGGCCACACTTTGTTTAGTGTCGAAGGAATGGACCAGATAGGTGAATGGTCCAAGTTCAACAATCAAGGACAGACATTCCCTAGGGTAGATTCATTCTCTCCAGGTTGCACTTTGTTTAGTGTCGTAGGAATGGCCCGGATAGGGAATGGTCCAGGCTCAAAAATTGGGATAGTTATTCTTCCTTGCTTGAGAAGAATAGTCCAAATAGCTCATCATTGATTTTTTACCTTCTGAGGGCAAATGCTCTTCCAGATCTCACAGATGTGAGTGGAATAATGGCCGAAATGACTCAGTTTATATCATAACAATGTTTTATGTGTAGGTTGATATAAAATGAGATGATTTTTATGGAGACTATATGTCTCCGGACAATAGATGTATACTATTGTGGTGGATGTGTTCCATTGATTGTGACTATATGTCACTAATCAAGTATCTGTGTGCTACTTGGTGTGGTAGTATACCACTAGATAGTAGTTGTGTACTACTATGGATAGACACAATTGTGTTCTATTGAATGACATTGTTATGATTTCCTTGAAGACTATCAGTATTGTTGGAAAATATTTAATCAACTAGATGGATGATCAATGGACAGAGATTTCCCAGATGAAAAATGGTCCAGGACATTTATTTTTTTGGGACATATGTCTAGATTAGAAGAATGGCTCTTGTGTCATTTTGTGGAGTGAGTGACTTATCCAGCATCATATCTGATTACTTAGATGGAGTATGGTTTCGAGAGATGATGCAGTTGATGACATTGATATTGATGATGGTGCTCATGATCTAGTCATGAGATAGTCTATATGACTATGTTGATGCTACCAGGTGAATGGTATGTTTTTGCTCAAGACCATTACCTTCAATACCTCCCTATCTAGGAGGGAGTGTGATATTATGGTATTTGCGAGAGGTATTTACCTCCACGTGTAAACCTGACAAGAATAGAATATTTTGGGAAGAAAGAAGAAACCCTAATTAGTTGGCTAATAACCTTAGAAGACAAGTCGGATCAAGAGGATAACTTGTATTAGGTTATTAGCCTCCAAGAGAAGAAGTCGACTAAAGGAAATATTATATACTAATTAAATAGGCACCCAAAATGAGAAGTCGGCCTAGGAAGTTTGCCAGATTTAGTATAAATACAAGAGGCCAGTCTTCATTCTGGCAGGCATTCTTAGAATTGCAGAAGCAGCACTTGTTCGCACTCCAATTGGCCAGTTTGTGCGCAATTTTGGAGGAGAGATGTCATTGTAGCTGCTGCAGCTAGAAGATTTCGCTTTTGTCTTGGACTATCTCTTGGTTATGGTTTGGATTCTTTGATAGGGTATTGCTTGGTGCGCTATCATTGGAGAAAGGTGCACCACCCTTTGTTTGGCTATCTAGCCTAGATTTTTCTTATGGATTGATTCTCTCTCAAGGTTAAGGTGCTTGGGGGTGGCTTTGGCCTATGCTTGGGTGACAATAGTGATATTGTCTCTGGTTAAATGAGCACATCCATCATATTCTAATAGCCATGCCATGCCATTTTCATGTAGCTTCCCATGTCTTGTCATGTAGCTTCCCATTTTAACCTATAAAAAAATAAATATAAATTTCCATAACAATATGCAAGGAAAAAGTCAAATCAAAACGTGGATTGCAATCAAACAAGAATAACAAAAAAATAAGCAATTCTCATCCCAAGAAATAAAATTATTTTTTCTAGGGACATATGACTTAAATTTATATCACAAAGTTCATTTCCATCCAATGAAGTGTTTATGACATTTCAAGTGTAGGTGAAAAAGTTTGCATGCCTTGCCAATCCATGCCACACCTTGCCTTGCCTTGAGATGTCATGTCGTTCCTTGCCTTGCCGAGCCATTCCATGCATTTCCATGTTATCTCATGCCATTGCATGCCTTGCCTAGCAGTTTCATGCCATGTCTTACTTTGCCATGCCTTTCCATGCCTTTCCATGCCATGCCTTGCCTTCCTTTCCATGTCATTTCATGCCATGCCTTGCCTTACCATGTCATGCCTTTCCTTGTCATTAAATACCTTGCCTTTCCATGCCATGCCATGCCATGCCTTGCCTTTCCATGACATTCCATTCCCTGCCAAGACATGCCATGGAATTCCTTGCCTTTCCATGCCATGTCTTGCCTTTCCTTACCATGCGATGCCTTGCCTTTCCTTTCCATTCCATTACATATTTTTCCTTGACATGACTTTCCTTTCCTTCATGTTCCATGCCTTGCTTATCATTTCCATGACATGTCTTCCCATGCCTTGTGTTTACTTTCCTTTCCATTCCATGTCTTTCCTTCCCATGCCTTGCTTTGTCTTTCCTTGCCTTCACTTTCCATACCATGTCATTACATGCCATGCCATGCCATGCCTTTCCATGTCATTCCATGCCATGACATGGGAAGGCATGGTATGGCATGGCATGGGAAGGCATGGAAAGGAATGGGAAGGCATGGAATGGCATGTAATGACATGGCATGGGAAGGAAAGGCATGGCATGGGAAGGCAAGGCATGGCATGGGAAGGCAAGGCATGGAAAGGAAAGACATGTCATGGCAAGGCAAGGCATGGATTGGAATTCCTTCACTTCTCTTTCCATTCCTTTCCTTTCCATGCCATGTCATTTCATGCCTTTCAATGCCATGCCTTGCCTTTCCATGCCTTATCTTTCCTTTCCAAGCCATTCATTACCTTAGCATGCTAAGTCATTTATTTACCTAGTAAGTGCTCTTTCTAAGTCGTTGATGGTTATTTATTGAATGTATTAAATAAATGTTTTATCAAAGTGGTGGCATTGCATGTTATCTTGTACTCTTCTTGAATTAACCTTGTCTTGAAACCCTCAATTTTTTGGTTAGATTAGGACTTATCCTCGATTTCCAGCCTTATTAGTTTGTCGTCTAGGGTTAAATTATCATCTTTCACCCTTAGAATACACCTTGACACCTTTTATTACATTTATATCATAAGTTTCAACCCTTTAGGGCTTGATGTCTTGAATATTCTAGGGTTGTTATGTGTCATCTTCCATTTCATCAAGCATTTGTTATCTAAACCCTAGTGTAGGCTTGCATTTTCAACCACCGAATTGCATAATTACTTGTTTTAAGGGATGTTATATTATTCTTGTTGTAACTTATCATATTATTGAAGTTAAACATCTTAATCACAAGTTTTATAACAACTATAGTTTTCTTATTTATTTTTGGTGTTTGGGACTTCCCATTGACTTGTATGAACTTAGTTAATATCATTTATTAGCTTGGCATGAAAATGGCATGTCATGGAAAGGCAAGGCATGGCATGGCATGGAAATGGAAATGGAATGGAATGGAGTGGAAAGAAAATGCAAGACAAGGCATGACATGGCATGGCATGGCAAGTGAATGATAGGTGTTAGCACCATGTAATTTTCCCAAGGCTGAGGAGGCAATCACTGAGGTAACATCAAACCACTTAGAGTCAAGGATATAGCCCTCCAAGACTCAGAGAGGGCTCTCTATCTCTGATTTAGCTTTATTTGAAGGGGATTTTAGGCTAGTTATTACTATGCATAGGTTTGTTTCTGGATTTGGTATATTTGGGAGATGGAAAAATTGAATTTACATTGGATCATGGAATCTACCTTTATGAAAATGGATCTATCTCAGGTTTATAAGATTATCTCCACGGGGCAGGATAGAAATATTGTTGGATCAAATTGAATCAAATGAAAGTGAAGGAGAGGAAAAGAAGGGAAATTCCATCAAGCAGAGGAGAAACTAAGAATTCCTATGCTCAACTTCAGATGAAAACATGTAGATCATTAAAAGACCAGAAACAGAGTGCACGAAACAAATTATGTTCTTAATATTTATTTTAATGATTACATCAGGGAAAACATGAAATGGATCTATAGAGTAAGAAAACAGTTACCCAAAGAGGGAAAAAATCACCAAGGAGTCTAACACAAGAATCCTACAGATACAACTTTTATTTCTAGAAGATCATCTGGAAAATTACAAAGTGTCCCTTGTGGGGGGCATGAATCAAAAGTTCAACCATAAACCATTGAACATTTCACTTATTAAAATATATATAACATACTCTCCCCAGGCTCAGGAGGTATAATTCAACCACCTCGGTCAAAAATAGAAATAAAATCCCTGAAAATCTTGAATTGTCGGCCATGAACGACGGGTCAAATTGCTAAAAAAACGAGGTCAAAACAAAGATTTTTTTCTCCTCAATGGTGAAAATTGTGGATAAATTGAAAGAATTTATTGTATATGAGAATGTTCTGGAAAAAAACCTCTTTCGGTTTTTCCAAATTCATCTCCAGCTCGTTGAAATAGCTTCCGCAAAATCAGAACTGAAACAGGAAAAAAAGAAAAACTGAAAAAAGGGGCTCAAAGATGGATTTGATTATCCTAACTTCTGGAACATGTGTAAATTATGGGAGAGGTTTTTGTTCTTAAGCCCGTGATGAAAAAAAACCTCTCTGGGATTTTGAAAATTCGTTTCCATTTTCCCGGAATCCATCTCGGAAGACAACTGGTCAAACTGGCGAAAAAAAACGGTTTTGATTTTTTGGGAGGGCAGTTTTGGAGGGGTAGGTGGTTTACTTGGACCCCTCCTAAGGTGGTAAAATGTATTGGGAGGGGGTGTTCCTAGTTCACCATGAGGTGACACTTGTCCCTCCCAATACCACTAACTCAGACCCCCATGGTGTTGATGTGACGTGAGGGGGGGAGGGGGTGGTCTGAGTTTTACGGGGGAAATATAGTGGGTTAAACTTAGGATTAGTTTCATTTTTTAATATTTGTTTCACTTTTTTATTTTTGTTTATATTTTTAATTTTGTTTTATTTGTTTTGATTTTAATTCTTTATTGTATTGTTTTTTATTTATTTTGTTTTATATATGTTTTATTTTAATTTATATTTTTTCTTATTATATATTATATGTTTTGTTTTTTAATTTATATGTATTTTTTATTTGTTTTATTGTTTTTATTTAATTTTTATTTAATGTTTAATTAATAAAACACTAACCTAATTACTAATTTGAACAACTAACTTAACTACTAATTATTAATTAATTATTAACAAGACTAACCTAGTTTATTAGTCTAATTACACTAATTCAAGTAATATTAACACTATTAATTAATCTAATTATTTGTTTATTATCCTAAGTTTGTTTATTCATGCAGAGATGAGTGATGGGTGTGATGAAGTGAAGGATGGGGGATTGAAAGACGCAGCGGTGGATGAAGGATGCAGTAGAGTGATGAAGGATCAGACGAAACAGATGGGGGGGGGGAATGGAATCAACCGAGCCCGGTAAGCCAGATGTCTTCATCGCGGGAGCAACGCCAAATAAGTAGCTGAAGAATAAAGTTACCTATGATTATAGGACCCCAAAAATAGGAAAGTAATGGCATGTGTTAGTTTCCTATCATTTTCTCAAGAGTCAAAGTCTGAATCTAGTATTTGACATATATTAGGATGTTGAAGAAAATGGTGCTTGAAAGGGTAATGAAGTGGTCCTATGGATTCATATCATCATATCAAGTGTCAAACTATAAATCAATGACCTTAATACATCAATCAAAACCAAACAATAGAATAAAATGTCAAAAGGAAACTCGATGTGCAAGTTCTCTATGCAAGTTCGCTACGCAAGTTCTAGAAATCATTGTTTTTGTAGTCAACTTCAAACTCAGTTTATGAACAAATAAAAAAGAATAATTGAAAATGGAAAGAGGATTTTGTCAAGAACAATACCATTCAAAAAAACCTATCTTCCTTTCTTCAAAGGTGTCATGGTTTGGAATATTTGAATGGATATTTACAGCCTATTTTTTCATATTTAAACATTTAATGATTTCTTGTTTTAGCCATTATCGTTGGGCACAAATCCCGAGACATTGGAGAGGAATTATGGAAAATGGAAAGAGTATTTTGTCAATAAATACCCCATTCACAAAAACCTCTCTCATTTTCTTCACAGGTGTCATGGTTTGGAATATTTGAATGGATGTTTACAACCTATTTTTCAGATTTAAACATTTAATCATTTCTTGTTTTAGTCATTATCTTTGGGCACAGATCTCGAGATGATGGAAATGAATATTTGAAAAATGAAAGAGTCTTTTGTCAAGAATGATACCATTCACAAAAACCTCTCTCATTTTTGTAACAACTATTCTGATTCAAGAGAGATGAGGTTATCTTTTACCCTTATTTTCCAAAAAAATTGATTCCTATTTCCTAGTAGGAAGTTCTAAACATGTTGCTATAATTTTGTAACCATATACAACTTTGAGAAGTAGTTGAGATTGACCTACTCATCTTGGGAAGATTATTTTCTATATATATTTGTAATTATGATTGACTAAAGAGGTTGGAAAAATCATAGAATAAACATCTCTTTGAGCACTTGTGTAATTTTGAGTTTTAATGGAATATCACTCAAAAGTCCAGAATTACTCTTATCAGAGATTCTTGTGTGGGAGGTTTTGAGTTTTGTGTCCTATTTGTCTTTAGGTATATGTTTTCTATCATTTGTCTCCATTTGATGTTAAATTTATTTAGTATTTAGCATCAATTTTCTGATTAGAGAATTCATTTGCTATTCTATTTTCATATTTAATGAGTACTTTCATATGTTTTTCTCTGAAATGTTTTGGAATTCATCCTATGATTGATGCTCCAAAGTCATTTGGTTCTATATTTATGACCCTCACCCATACTACAGCCATTTGAATAACTCAAAACATCTACTATCTTTCCTCTGCTTCCTTGAGAATTCCACAACCAGTCATTGATAGTTCACATTACCTTAAAATAGACTCTATGCCCAATGGATTATTTTTCACCTCTGTCATCCACCACATATTAAAAATTTATCTCCATTTCAAATCGGGCCACTAAGATTGATATACAGTGAGAGAGTCCTCTCTGGTTTGAAAAGGCCAAATTCCAAGCCCAAAGTTGTCTACGGTTACCTTTGTATTTTTCCTCCCACAACCAAGGGAAATTATAGAGTGATAACATTTTGGCGCCATTGTCGGGGATCGAAGGTGAAATATTCCCTGAAAAGAACGATAGAGATACAGATCTGATTTATGATGGTGAACCAAAATTAGACACAAGATGGTTGTGTACCATTCACCTGGTGACTCTAATCAATACTTCAATATAATTCACAGACTCCACTAGAGGACAAGCCTTACTCACAGAAACATGAAAGGACGGAGATCCGGGTATCAAAGTACAAATTATTTTATTCAATATGTTTTATTTATTTTCATCAATTACCTCTTGTCCTTTCCTAAACACATTAAAATATTTTTCCTTTACATGTTGCATTCTAATGAAGATCAGAAATATGAATTTGATTCCCCCTCTTCTAAAACTGTAAATACACATTCTCTTTGTACTTTTTATTTTGGCCAAGATCTTCCATCTGAATCGCATGATGTACATGATTGGTCTAATAAACTTCAATGCACCCAAGCATATATCATATATCCCATGCTTAAGCCTCAACCCTCTAAGATCTCGGATAGATATAGGCCTTTAAAATTACCTCATCTTCTTCATGATCTTCCTTTGAAGCACTACAGATACCTACCTATGTTCGATGGGGAACTTGAGAAGATTTCAGTTGAAAAACATGTTCAAGCTTTTGAGCATTTTTCAGATCTTTTTGAAATTGAACATGATGATGTGTGCATGAGAGAATTTTCTCAGTCACTACAAGGAGATGCTAAAGACTAGTTCAAACACTTACAACCTAAATCTATCAGCTCATGGGAGGAAATGAAATAATTTTTTCTGAAATCTTGGGCTGAGAGAAAATGATTGTATCAGTACCTTTCTAATTTTTGTGCCATGAAGAGATAGAGTAATGAAACAGTCTCTATGTTCAACAGAAGATTTTTTGGTTTGTATTACAATATGCCTAAAGGAATTCAACCCCTTGAAGTTGTTGCTATGTTTTGTTATGCAACATCCTTTCATCCGAATCTGTCTTTTCTTCTCATGGAAAGGAATTTTATGTCCTTGCAGCAGATGTTTCTTGATGCACAAGAAGTGGAAGATAACATTCAAGCTTGTGGAAAGCTTCCAGATCAGATTGAGGAAAAAATGTTAGATATAGAAGAACATGAGAGTGACCATGAACAAAAAGCAATTGATCTGAATTTTGAGCAGAGGGTTAATAAGATCATGCATTTTCTTGAAGTTTCTAATGTTGATGTATTTCCAGAGAATAATGAACAGTTTTATGATCCACAAGTTGTTGTCCCAAAACATTTTTCTTCTGATTTGAATTTTAAGTATTTCCATCATGAGCATAATGTTGATTTTGCCATGAATGTTTTCGAAATTTTCAGTGAAGAATGTCATGAAAGCGAATTTGTAGAGCATCATGTTGAAGAGAAAGTTTATGTCCCGAGTTTCTTCATGTTAGATGACATTGCAGGAATTCATGATTTTCCCAAGTATGATGAGTATGATGATGATTATGTTGTCGATTTTGGTGTTGATTTGCTAGAGCATCCATCTGGATTTTCTCCATTAGGAAATAATTATTTTCAGCAGTCTCCCAATAATGTTATTGAATATGAAGAAAATAGTGAATCAGTTGAAGGTAATTCTCCGCCATTATGTTTTTCTTCATTTGAGTTCATGAAGAAAAATTTTAAAATAATCACTGAAGTAAAGGGGTGTGAGCTAATGCAAGGTCATATAGTCTCATTGGAACAAATTGATAACAAATTGCAACAACCTTCTAATGTGTTTCATGACCCTGGAGCATGCTATATGGAGGGTTTCAACAGTCAAAATTTGCATCCTACGATCAGTTATAAGACTGGAAATATAGATGATGGTCAATTAATGTCAAAACCAATTATAACATTCTTTCCAGCAAGGGTGTTATTGTAGCAATTTTATGCAGATTTTCAGCATTTACTTGACAACCATCAGTTGGATTTGCATGGAAGAAGGGATGCATATGAATGGTTGCATCCATGGTATGTAGATCACCTGGAGAAGAGTCACAATATTTTGATTAAACAGGACATTGGTTTCCATTGTCTTGTTTGCAATGTTCCTAGAGTTTGTAAGTGGACCCATATTTTCATATTTTGTCAACACTAATTTTTTTTGCAAGATTCTATTTGAGTTGCGATCAAGTTGGTTTTTTATTTTGCTCCTAATCAAAGACATGCAAAGAATTCGCACAATGGGAAAATTCCTTGTATGGTTGCATTGGGTTTTTTATTTTACTTGATTTGGAATTTCATTCAACAGTTAGACTAGGTAGTTGTGTGAATAATCTCAACACTCTGAGGATCTTTTTCATTGGTGAGTTTTCATTTCAATTTTTAGTTTGCAGCATTGTTTTCAGATTCCACTGTACAGTTTGAAGAGTGGATTTAGTTTCAGTTGGAGAAAGACACCGGTCATTTTGCAGGTTAGGATCATCCAAATGGATGAAGGCACATGGTCAGCGTATTATTTTATGCCTCATGGGGAGGATAACATCCCCATTGGAGCCAATGTTAGTGTCCTATAATTTTCTCAAGGGTCAAAGTTTGAATCGAGTATTTGACATATATTAGGATGTTGAAGAAAATGGTGTTTGAAAGGGTAATGAAGTAGCCCTAGGGATACTTATCATTATCTCAAGTGTCAAACTATCAACCAATGACCTTCAGCCATCAATCAAATCCAAACAATAGAAGAAAATGTCAAAACGAAACTCGTTGTCGAAGTTCTCTACGCAAGTTCGTTGTGCAAGTTCTCTACGCAAGTTCTGGAAATGATTGTTTTTGTAGTCAACTTCAAACTCTAGTTTTGACCAAATAAAAAATAATATTTGAAAATTGAAACAATATTTTTTCAAGTACCAGCCCATTCACAACAAACTCTCTTAGTTTCTTCACAAGTGTCATGGTTTGAAATATTTGAATGGATTTTTACAGCCTATTTTTCATATTTAAACATTTAATTATTTCATGTTTTAGACATTATCTTTGGGCGCAGATCCAGAGAAACTAGAGAGGAATTATGGAAAAATGAAAGCTAATTTTGTCAAGAATGAACCCATTCAAAAAATTCTCTCTCAGTTTCTTCACATGTTTCATAGCTTGGAATATTCGAATGGATCTTTACAACCTATGTTTCAAATTTAAACATTTAATGATTTCTTATTTTAGTCATTATCTTTGGCATGGATCCTGGGATTCTGGAAAGAAATATTTTAAAATTCAAAGAGGATTTTATCAAGCATGCTCCCATTCACAAAAACTTCTCTCTATTTTGTAAAATCTATCATGATTATAGATATGAGTTTATCTTTGACCCCTATTTTCCAAAAAATTGATTCCTATTTCCTAGGAGGTAGTTCTAAACATGTTGTTATAACTTTGTAACCAAGTCCAACTTTGGAAAGTAGTTGAGCTCAACCTCCTCAACTTGGGGAATATTCTTTTCTATATATATTTTTAATTTTGATTGACTAAATATGTTGGAAAAAATCATAGAAGAGACATCTCTTTGAGCACTTTGTGTAATTTTGAGTTTTAATGGAATATTAGTCAGAAGTCCAAAATTACTCTTACCAGATATTCTTGTGTGGAAGGTTTTGAGTTTTTTTTCCTTTTTTTCTTTATGTATATGTCTTCTCTCATGTTTCTCCATTTGATGTTAAATTTATTCAGTATTTAGCATCAATTTTATGATTACATAATTCATTTGCTATGCTCTGTTTTCATATTTGTTGAGTACTTTCATATGTTTTCCTCTGAAATGATTTGGAATTCATCCTATGATTGATGCTCCAAAGTCATTTGGTTCTATATTTTTGTCCCTCACCCATACTACAACAATTTGAATAACTCAAAACATCTATTATATTGCCTCTGCTTCCTTGAGAATTCCACCACCAATCATTGATAGTTCCCATTACCTTAAAATAGACTCCATGCCCAATGGATTATTTTTCACCTCTGCCATCCACCACATCTTAAAACTTTAACTCCATTTCAGATCTGGCCACTGAGCTTAATATACAATGAGATATCCCTCTCTAGTTTGGAAAGGCCATATTCCAAGCCCAAAATGGTATGTGGTTACCTTTGTATTTTTCCTCTCGCAACTAAGGGAAATTACAGAGTGATAATAGCATGGAAAGGCAAGGCATGGCATGGCATGTCAAATAAATTCATGGCTTTCCAAGGAAATACAAGGTAAGTTATAGGTCTAGTTCTAGTTCTAAGTCAGTGTTTCAAGTTTTGTGGATGATTTTAGGGTTAGGAATTTATGGATGATCATTTTTTACCTAGTAAGTGCTCTTTCTAAGTCGTTGATGGTTATTTCTTGAATGTATTAAATAAATGTTTTATCAAAGGGGTGACATTTCATGTTATCTTGTATTCTTCTTGAATTAACCTTGTCTTGAAACCCTCAATTTTGTGGTTAGATTAGGACTTTCCCTTGATTTCCAGCCTTGTTAGCTTGACGTCTAGGGTTTAGTTGTCATATTTCACCCTTAGAATACACCTTGAAATCTTTTATTACATTTATGTCATATTCTTCATCCCTTTAGGGCTTGATGTCTTGAATATTCTAGGGTTTTTATGTGCCATCTTGCATTTCATCAAGCATTTGTTATATAAACCCTAGTTTAGGCTTGCATTTTTAGCCCCCTTTCATTTAATGATTACTTGTTTTAAGGGTTGTTATATTTTTCCTGTTGTAACTTAGTTAATATCATTTATTGGCTTGGTGAGGCAAGGAAATGGCGTGGCATGGAAATGGCATGTCATGTCAAGGCAAGGAAAGGCAAGGCAAGGTAAGGCAAGGCATGGCATGGAATGGAAAGGCAAGGCATGGCATGGAAAGGCATGGTATGGGATGGCATGGGATGGTAAGGCATGGGATGAAATGGCAAGGCATGGCATGGAAAGGCAAGGCAAGGCATGAAATGGCATGTCATGGCAAGGCAAGGAATGCCATGGCATGGCTTGGAAAGGCATGCCAGGGCATGGCTTGGCAAGGCATAGCATCGCATGTCATGGCAATTCAAGGCATGTCATGGCATGGCATGGAAAGGTAAGGCATCCAATGGAAAGGAAAGGCATGACATGGCAAGGAAAGGCATGGCATGACATGGCACAGAAAGGGAATGCAAGGCATGGCAAGGCAAGGCATGACATGGCATGGCATGGCAAGGAAAGACATGCAATGACATGGAATGTAATGGCAAGGAATGGCATGGATTGGCATGGCATGGCATGGTATGGCATGGAAACTCAAGGCAAGGTAAGGCATGGCATGGCTTGGAAAGGCATGCAAATTTTTTCACATACACTTAAAATGTCATAAACACTTCATTGGATGGAAAGGAACTTTTTGATACAAATTTAAGTCATATGTCCCTAGAAAAAATGTTTTTTACTTCTTGGGATAAGAAAGGTTTCTTTTTTTTTTATTCTTGTTTCATTGCAATCCACATTTTGATTTGACTTTTTCCTTGCATAATGTTATGGAAAGTTATATTTATTGTTGTATAAGTTAAAATAGGAAGCTACATGACAATACATGGGAAGCTACATGAAAATGGAATGGTATGGCATGGCTTGGCAAGGCATGGCAATGGCATGGAAATGGAATGGCAATGGAATTCCATGGCATGGCTTGGCAAGGCACAACATTGGCATGGAAATGGCATGGCATGGAAAGGCATAGCAATGACATGCCATGGAAACGGAAAGGAATGGAAATGGAAATAGCAATGTCATGGCATGGCATGGCTTGGAAAGGCATGGCAATGGCATAGCATGGAAAGGCATGGCAATGGTGTGGAAATGGTATGGCATGGCATGGAAATGGAATTCAATGGCATGGCTTGGCAAGGCATGATAATGGAATGGCATGGAAAGGCATGGCAATGGCATGGCATGAATAGGTTTTTGGGATTGGATTTGGGAGGTTCCTTTGTCTCATTGTGTTCTCTAACCCAAAAAATGGGTAGGAATGTGCAATAAACTCTCATATATGGAGAAGGGAAAGTAATAATGGTTTCAAGTCTCCATGGAGGAATTTTGGTAGCATAGCATTACTTTCTATGGTGTGTCATGAAATGTAACCTCAAAACCTTTATTTGTATGATACTCACTCTAAGATCTAGTTTCCATGTGAACTCTCTCATTGTATTGATCAAAATCAATAAGTTTGGTGGACATCATGGGAGATTGAATAAATGTTATTAATAATTGATGGATTTAATAAAATTTACATATAGCCACTACACAACCTAAACAAACATGAGTTCATTAATGAGTCATTGACTAGTCTTTTTGGCATTTATGAAGGGTTACACATAAATCAAATGATTTTATATATGTCATGCATAGAAAGAGGGGAATAATGTGTTTGCAGTAGAAAATGGTCAAAGCATGGATTGAATCAACTAAAAAACTAACAACTAGGCTTCTCGAAGGAATGTCAAGGGAAGACTAGGTTCAAGGTTTTGTCCTAAGGAGAGTAGGAATACTAGGACTTATACCTAGAGGAGAAAAGAAAGACTTTTATCGTGTAGCTCTGGTAAGAGAAGAAGTTAGGGTTTTGTGGCATTTGAAAACCCTAGTGCTACATAATATGCTTGTTATCGAGAAGATGGAGGGAGTTGATGTTGTACAATTGTGTGATACAAATGTAGGTTCCAAAAAGGACTTACCAAAAAGGGTTTCCCTCACTAGGAATTGAAGAGCCCAATTTGTAACAACCCGTGATAAGATATTGATAGGTGCATGTACTTCATATTATAAATATATATCAAGTGTTTGGGTTGTCCAAATGTTGTGTACTTGAATAATTTCATTTCATCTTATGTCATCTTAATAATTGAGTAATTCTAGTACTAGTTATGGAGGTTAATTTGATATAACATTAAGTTGAGATTGTTAAGTGATATACAAATATGTAATAGATAAATAAGAAAAATTATTTCTATAACAAAGTATTGTAATATGCCATTTTTTAGGTCACAATTTTTTCAAGTGACCACTATTTGAGGGTGGATTTTCATTGGATTTAGATGGAGATAATTCAAGAGGTAGTCCATATTGTTGGTTGTGAGTTAGAATATGGATATCCACAACATTCATGCAAATAATTCATAAGGAATGATCTATCGATGATGTAGAGGTACGTGGTTGATTAACAATCAATGCTACTTGAGAACCATTAATTGCTTGTGGATTTAGCACTTAGAAATATTTTCCACCGTAAGATATGCGTTAATGCGTAATGCAAGTATTTCTAATCACTTTAGAAAAAAATCAAGGGATTAATACACATAAAATTCATACACTTTGAAATTCATATATTCATCAACATAAAATGCAAAAATAATGAGATTCATAACAAAATGTGTCATGAAATGTGTGTGTATATATATATATATATATATCGTCTAAGTTGTACATTTTTTACAAAATGGCATCTCGTGCCCAATATACAAAGCGACAGCAAGTACCCTAGCATAAAAAAAAATCCATATAGTGGCCTAGATGCAAAATGGCAGTAGTTGGTCAATCATTGACCACTGTGACCCTCACCACCCTTAGGAGCATCCTGGAAATCTATATTTCTTCTCTTGCTCAAGGAATCACCTCAAGTGGTTCTAGACCTGGGCGTACCTCAACACTCTATAGACTGCACAAAGAAAAAACATTGTTATAAGTTTTTTTCCTCAATGAATTAATAGACATACAAAATGATACTTTGTGATTTAACCTAAGATAACTCACCACATATGATATTTTTAGTCGTGAGGGTGTTACCCTCCTCTACAAACCTAATCTATCCATGATTCCACCCTGCATTAGTTACAAGGATCAAGTCAAAAAATTTAAACAAATATGCGTAAAATCAAATTGATGATACATAAAAATCTATCATCAACACATTATCTCACCATGAATATCTCGGGCCTCGATGGAGATTCGTTGGATAATGGAGGACTAGGTTGTACAACCTGCTCTAAGGAAGCCTCTACTATGGAATCCTCGGTAGATGTGGCCGATGGAAATGGTGGCGGGGGTGGGTGGAATACAGGTGCATCCAATGTGGATGGATACGATGGAAGAGGTGGTGTGGATGGGTGGCCTACGTGTGAATCCACCAAGGATGCATGCAAAAAGACAGATGTTGGGGGTGGGATGTGATAAATCCCCACTAGATGTACAAATGATTGCAACTCCCTAGGCCTGGAGAAAGGTAACCCAGAAGCAAAGCCCAGTTTCCAAGAGAGTGCAGTAGTACTATAACTAGCAAAAATGTGTATAGCTTGCAGACATATTAATAATATTGAACTATTAAGTACCAAATAGTAAAAATCAAGAACATAAACACAAAAAAATTGAGAATTATGCGATATTTTAATGTCCCATCGAGCTTAGAAAAATTAAATATTTAATTAATTATTTGGTTGTGTTTTCTAAATTTAATTTGACAACTAATCTTTAATTAATTATTATTTAATTTTAAGTGGCTTAAATAAAAGATAAGCATTAGAAAGTCACTTTATTAAAAATTTATCTTATAGATGATTTGAGGAAGACAAGTTAGATATTTCTAGAAAGATCCAATGGGCATTTAAAAGAAGAGAAGAGAAAATCATTTGGGGAGGTCAAATTTGGATATTATTTCTTGTGGAGTGCTCAGTGAGCCAATGTTTTCGTTAGGGTTTTGGAAAAGTCGTCTCAAGACTAATCCACCATAGTTAGACAAAGAGGGGAATCCATCCAGGGTTTCCATTGGAGCTTCAGTGCTAATTTTCATCTTCAACATTTCTATTTTGAAGAGATCGGGCATTGTTCTAGGTTTTATTTTTGTAGATGTATTGGAGCTTCCATAGCAACCATTTTGGTATTATGGTTGTATTCAACATTCTCATAATAATAATAAAATTCCCATGTTTTTTCTCTCTCATTTTTCTGTGTATTTGGTGTTTCCGCAATGTGTTTGAAGAAATATCAAGGGTTTGCAGTAAATTTAATGCTCTAAATTTATTTTAATTAAAAACCCTAGTTTATTTGTGAACGAAACTCTACAGTAGTATCATAGCATGATATTCAACAACTGTGAAGGTTACCAAAGGGCGTTGATGATTTGTGTTGAGAGGGCCAAGTTCGTAACTACTAGACATTGATTTGGTATATTGGTTGTGATATCCTTCATTGTCGAGAGGATCTTCACTGCTAGGGGCCGAGTTCTTCCTTTGTTGGTCATTCTTGCAGCAAGAGAAGTATGAAATCAAAGGTTCTTATATTGGAAACAAACCTAGACCCATTGTGGGTGTTTGGGAGCTGGATGGGATATTTCTGGTGTGTTGGGCGTATTACTCTCTGTTTGGGAAACCAAATCTCAGATATGGACGAGTTCTACATTATTGGGTAAAAATTTATACTGCTGGGCGACTCATTGCATATAAGAGACAACATTCTTATGATGGGTTGAGCTCATCTTTGAGCAGAGATATAAGGAACCATTATACTGTTAGGTGGCCGAATTATTGAATATTGGGGCGAGTTAGCTTGTGGGGTCAAGTTGCTCCTTGGAGGGAGAATTTTCCTTGCTTCTTGAATGAGTTTGGACTAAACATAGGCCACACTGTCAATCCTAAGACGATTTGTTATATTGGAGAGGCCGAGTGCCTTGCTTGGGTCGAGTTTTAAAGGGAAGGACATTATTCACTACAGGTTGGGCGCATATCACTGTGTGGCAATATTATTCCTCTCCAGATTGGGCACACCTTCATTTTCGTGGGTCTGTTATTGATTGATGGTTGTGTTCTTGACCTGGAGGTCAAGTTTTATTCTAACCTAGGCATTTTCATGGTTGCAAACAGATCAAATATTTATTCCATAATAAAGCAGGTTAAGTTTAATGTGTGGCGGTGCTATTCCTCTCTAAATTGGGCACACCTTCATTTTGGTGGGTCTGTTATTGATCGATGGTTTTGTTCTTGACCTGGAGGTCGAGTTTTATTCTAACCTGGGCACTGTCATGGTTGCAAACAGATCAAATTTTTCTGCCATAATAAAGGAGGCGAGTTTCATTGATTAGAGAATATGGATTGGTATTTTTCTGAAGTATTCTCATAGGGAATCGAGCTACCCGTTAGTGTTATCGTTGGAACCAAAGGGAATGCACCCATTGGCAGAAAGGATAAACATATTCGTTGCTACCCATACATCTGCTGAGAACGAAGTACTCTATATAACTGGGTGCACCAAGTAGTCATACCTCATCTTGTTTGACAATGAATATGTAGACATTTATAAGGGGTCGAGATTTGGGATATAAGGGCCTTTTCTGAAGGGATTAGTGTGAAGAATCTAGCAAGCATTGGGGACCATTATTTGTTGTTTGAAGGATTTCCTTACATCCCATAAAGTAGACTGTTGTTGATTTCTACTTGATTTCTACTAGTCCCAGTTCACTACACGATTGTCACTTCAGTCTACAAGTTCCAGTTTCTATCTAATCATTACAGCCTATTATATTGGTTTATATTGGTTTGTTGATGTTATAAAACCATAATATCATTAGAAACTTGCCTATGTAAAAGTTGGGATAGTTATATGTGATCCTCTTGGGCTTTGAATAAATTAGCAGCAACTATTTCTATTATTTTTCTTTGCAGTAATATATTCAATGATTGTCATTTATTGGAAATTACCTATGAATTGTTAAGAGGTATCTTCATTGTAAAAAGACATAAAAAAATTGCACCTACAAGAGTTGGTATACAAATTGTTTGAATAAATACCACAGTTTCAATCCCTCCTTAAACTTAGAAAAATTACCTCAAACTCTAGAGAATATTGAGGTGGGTATCTTCCAGTAGTGCATTCCTAAGGAGTTGGGTGCATATCCTAGCTTGTGGACTGATTATTGTTGTGTGTGCTCTGATCTTACTCATCTAGAGAAAGTGGGGACACATTTTTGAAGATAGAGGAGCCATTTCACTGTGGGAGGTTGTGAGATATTATTGTTGGGAGTATTGTCAATGGTAGGGGTGATTTATTCCTAGTATCCACTGTGTAGAAGTGATGGGTCATTCATTTATTAGTTGGAGGAACAAACATACTTACTAGGGAACACTATTGGAAGTGGGGGTCGAACTACTTCCTTTGGTTGAATATTGCATCTGTCCCGGGAAATTTATTCTCTATTTCTTAGTCTTATCCTTCTCTGTTCAAAGCAGAATTGTTGTTGCATTCACTAAAAAATCCTGGGAAGAAGGGAGACCGACCAAATTTACAGTTCTGGGACTGTTCCTTGTTAGAGGGATTAAGCATGGTTGCAGACCAAGACTGAATCTGGGCGCTTTTATAGCTATAAGGAGGGGTGGGATATTTTTGTTGTTGATTAACTAAGGGTATTGTCCCTTGGAAATGATATTTCCATCATTTGTGGTGTATCGAGTAATTGGATAAATGCTCTAAGTGAACCTACAGTCTAGAATTTAAATACCAGCCTGATATAATTGTGGGACATTCATTTCTAGAGGAAAAAGTGTGCTCATCTTTATGTGGGAGCGATTCAACTAGTGGTGGATCAGTAGTTACTGGATGGTAGGTTGAATTTCCTTAGCAGAAGGAGCCGATTTTGTTTGAGGTGGGAGTATTCTTAAAGTGGGAACAATTCTTGGTGGTTAGATTGTGGTTGTTGTGCAAGAGGGTCGAAATCTCCTTCACTTGGGTCGCTAATCAGCAGCAAAAACAAGCCAATGTGGACTCATTCTACTGGTGGAATCATTGTTGTACATTACCACACATACAGGCCTTCCTCAGCCTCATTTTATGTGCCTTAACATCCATCTATATACGTTCAAATAAGAGGTCATAAGTTAATTCTATTGATGTTGTGTAATGTGAAGACCAACATGTGAGTTATTTACTTATCTTATATCAGCCATAATCAAGGAATAAATGAGTAGTTGGCTTCTTCTATATATTTGTGTTGATTTTATCCTTGTTGTTCTAGTACTGTAAAATTTGTCTTATGTCGAATCATCTCCATAGTGCTACAAACTCTTTGAGAAATTATCAATTTAAAATTCCCACAGTTATAGCAATTTGAAGAAGTTTTCACACCACATATAGAACAAAGAGATCCATAATAACAGAGAAAGGATATTCTAGTGTTGACATTACTGTGGGAAGAACATCAGTGATAGACAACACCTTTCCAGGAGATTATGCAAGAATTGATACTTGTATGTAGCTTATATTGCTACCCGGGCAAGTTATTTTCAGCTACAACACTCGTGTATGAGCAAGATGCCTTGGAAAAAGGGCCATATCTTCTTATCGAGGTTAAACACAACAAAACATAGTTATAATTTGTGGGTAGATGCAAGTTTCATGGGAAGTAAGGAGTGCAAACCATCAAATCAGATCCTTGTTGGTTCGAGGGTACAACCATAATGTTATCTAAGAAATTTGCAGTAGCCTAACCATCTTAATATCATGACTATAACAAATACAAATTTTCAGTTGGAATGGAAAAGAAGTCATTGATGGGAAGGCATTTGGTCAATTTGTCAAAGTGTTTGACGAAACTACCCAAAAAAAAAATAGATTTCACATTTGATTTAATTGGGTTTGAGAAAGATGAAAACCCTCGAAGAACATAGGGTAGAACTTTTGCAGCTCATGCAAGAATATCAGAAAAATTTAGCAACCTTGATAGAACGTTTGGAGTGCTTTAGGGAGGTGGTAAAAGGATCAAAAACTGTTGACGAAGGAGAAACATCACATCAGGATAGGAACTTGGGAAAGCCTCGGGTTGACTATTTGGAGCATATAGTTGGCCATGATGGGGATGTGTACATGGATGATGACCGAATGGTATACATTGATGAGATCTTTGATGCTGGTGTGTTGATGGAGATGGTCACTAGTACCGAGGAAGAGGGGGAAACATTTGGTCCCATTGATGATGACTATGAGGGGGATGACACAACAACATCTAGTGCAGCATTAGCAGTGGTCGATGAAGCACAGGACACTAGCACCAGTGATGGTCAAGATAGCACATGTGTTGGGATTGTTGGTGGGGATGGAGCCGAGCTAGAACCTATGTACAAGGAGTAGCTATCTCTAGTTCATACTTATGATTCCTACTATGAGGATGAGGGGAGCACTCCTACAGATGACAGCTCATGCTAGTTGGATGTGAAAGGGAAGAGGCCTTTAGCATTGCATGATTTAGAGAATTGCTTGTTGGTGACCGAGAATCAGGTTTCAAGGGTGTTGACCAAGACCAATGGATCCCATAGGTTCATTGAGTAGCTTGTGTGGAGGGACCAGATGGAGAATCAACACAGTGGGATGGAAGGTGGAGTCACTAGTGCCTATTTGTGCATCATCATGGAGGCACTAGAACAACTGAATTCATATTACTTACACTTGTTCATGGACAAGGTCCTTTCTCTCAAGTTTGTTGAGGACAAGGACCGAGAGGTTGAGGAGCTACATTACCATCTGAGAATGGCACACTCTTCACCACTTATGATAGATACTCCATCATCTTTGGCAACAGTGACATAGGAGAGCGAGAGTCTCACACATGATGTGAGGGAGGAGGATCTTATGATGAGTCAAGATGAGGAGCAGTCAAAGATGCATGTACCTGAGGAGAGTGATAGTTTGGTTTGCACTCTTGATTGGCACTGCGAGGACCATGAGCATTTTCCTTTGGAGAGCACCTTAGAGGCTCAGGGTTTAGCTATGGAGGAGATGGTTGAGTACATCCCTTATGGACTAGGTCGTAAGGAGATATACATATACTTAGATTGGGTGGACAGATACATGACATATTTGGACACACTCTAGGATACATGTTCATTCATCATCGGTAGAGTGTTGGGTTCAGTAGTGCATACAGGAAACCGGATGCAGGAGGACACGGTGGTGTGAAGCAGTATACAGGAGCCCTCATTGACACATGGTGGTGTATGATGGAGCTCTAGGGAATTTCCTCTAGGGAGGCCTCCTGATAGAGTCCTTGATTGTATCATCATGATCTAAGACATCCTTGGATTTATAGATGTTAATATGCATTCTAAGTATGGTGATCATACATTTATGATCAGAGTGGTGCAACATCACCATGGTGGCAGCTCTTTGAGATTGGTGTGGGACCCTGGGATTGTAGTTGTTGACAGCTTGACAGTCGACACCGATGGGATTGTTGGTTTACATAGATTTGATTCTTGGGAGGAGCAGTCTTCCGAGGAGATGATTGAGTTTATGATTGCTTGGTTGATCAAGGGCAGTTAGGAAGAATCTTGTGATAGCACCTCGCAGATTCGTGCTATGAGCAGAGGATGCTTCACATTTTCCAGGATGGTATGGAACCTAGGTATCACTTTGAGATAGGTTCATTCAATCGAGCATCAAATTGTGATAGCATTGCTTGAGTACAAGCAATATTGGGGTAGGAGGATTTGTAATGTCCCATTTTTGGGAGCTTAGAGAAATTAAATATTTAATTAATTATTTGGCTATGTTGTCTAAATTTAATTTGACAACTAATATTTAATTAATTATTATTTAATTTTAAGTGGCTTAAATAAAAGATAAACATTATAAAGTCACTTTATTAAAAATTTCTCTTCTAGAATCTTTGAGGAGGTCAAGTTAGATCTTTCTAGAAATATCTAATGAGCCTTTAAAAGAAGAGAAGAGAAAGTCATTTGGGGAGGTCAAATTTGGAGATTATTTCTTGTGGAGTGCTCAGTGAGCCAATGTTTTTTTTAGGGTTTTGGAAAAACCCTCTCATTATAGTTTGGCTTCGATGGTGAGACTAATCCACCCTAGTTAGACAAAGAGGGGAATCCATCCAGGGTTTCCATTAGAGCTTCAATGTTACTTTTCATCTTCGCCATTTCTATTTGGAGAGACCGGACATTGTTCCAGCTGCCATAGCATCAATTTTGGTATTATGGTTGTATTCAGCATTCTCATAATAATAAAAATTCACATGTTCTTTCTCTCTCATTTTTATGTGTATTTGGTGTTTCCACAATGTGTTTGATGAAATATCAAGGGTTTGCAATAAATTTAATGCCCTAAATTTATTTTAATTAAAAACCCTAGTTTTTTTGTGAACAAAACACTACAGATATTTAACTCTACACATGATAACTGTGATGCAAGTGATTTGTCCATCCCATATAGACATTCCCTGGCATCGCCTAGTCCCAAATCCTATAGAAACATAAGAACATTAAAAATTTGAGGATGTCATAAAATAAAGAAATGACTATGGTGAATTTATCAAATGTAACACATACATGTGTGGGGGGTGTGCCCAATGAGCAGATTGTCTCTATTGTTGCATCAATGGTGGGGCTAGGCACTGATACATCCATGGGCGTAGAGGGTCTACTACTCATACATAACAACTGCAAAACAACATACATTAAAATATTAGTATAAATACATAGAATACAAAATAAATATATAACGATGAAGAACATAGAAAGGGTTAAGATACTAACCTCCTCCATGAAGCTATGATGTCCAATGGGCTCTATAGGCCCATAACATGTCTACCCGTAACTTGAGTATGTGTGAGGTTCACATAGACGATTTTTATGTCCATGTGCCCTCTCCTCATTGTACTCTACTATACATGTTAAAGCTCCAACCCCTCTATCAATGTCACTGACAGGAACCTCCTACTGAGATAGTGCAACAAAGTTATTGTTTTGCACTATGCTGCGAGTCAATGATGAAATGGCTAGTTGTACCTGTTGCAAGTTATTTGCAACTAGAGGATGTTGGGTAGGGGGGTGAGGGCTTCGCCTAGGGGGATGAGGACCTAACATGGGATCACGCCTGGCATGCTCTCGGTCCTGTGCAGACCCTCGATCCACCCCCTAGAAGTCACTCATGTCAAAGTAGTTTACATGCTTACCCAAAATAAACTCAGCCCATAAATTTTCTTAGAAAACATAAGGGCACCTTCTTGTTATTGCAGGGAGGTTTATCAAATACCATATACCACCTATCCATCCAATTTTGACTAATCTGGGGATGGATGCTCTAGTCAATGGAGATGCATTTCTTGGTCACTAGTAGTTCTTGTCCATTTCTAGGATCCCCAAAAATACTCAATATGTTTTATTTTGAAATGCCCAAGTCTTTGACTTGGTTTCTATCTAAACTAGTGCTATAGTACTCATACATTATTTCCCTATAATCAGAAACAAAAGTCATTTTCCCTTGGGCACTTGCAATGGACTTTACAATGATGTCCAAAGAAGTGGCCAATGAGACTTGCTAGGCTCTCTAGTGTCCCTTAATTATTCTTCAAGGGTTTTTACTATAACCAACCCCTCATCAATTTGAGTGTTTACATTGGGTGGTTGTGGTGGGTTGGGATTTTAATCTCCTTTGTTTTCTTCTAAGCGGTTTACATTGTGTCTAGGTTCCATTTTATTATATAGGCTGCAATTTAATAAGTTATGGCATGCAAATTAGGTTGGTTTTTTAATTAAAATAGAAAATTACAAATTTCTTTAATTTAGATACTTGGGAACAAAAGACCAAATTGGAAATGACTAAATTGGGAGAAAAATAAGAGAAATAAAAAATATGCTCACCTTGTTGTTCCTCTTTAGCTCCTCTCTATTTGCTCAATGAGGGTAAAAATGTCAACGCTATTTGAAAAAATGAGCACAAATCGCGCTCGTTACCCTTTAAAAATTGTTTAGCAAACGAGCCCGTGTGTGTTCCTACTACTAAACCTACGTGGCAAGCTGAGTGGAGGTTCAGGCACTTCCAAACCTACAGGGTTAGGAATGCATGCGAGAACGCACACACATTCATGGGTGTGCGTTCCTGTTGACCCCTTGCCACTTTTTCGTCCACCAACTTTGTGCACCCACCCATTTATAAATATTAGTGACCCTTTTAATCTTGGAGATTTACTAAGTGTATCATATTTATGGTCATTACAACTTACTTTGACATGAATCAACCTATCTTTATGTTCGATTAATTTTTCCAACCTCTTTGCTTCTATGATGTAAGTTGTTTTAATTTGTGATTTATTTTTTAATTCTTCTTTTACCTAGGGTATCCTTATCTTGTAGTTCTTTTATAGCAAAAAATAGCTTATTCATTTCTTGTTTGATGGATTTGATATCTAATTTATTTTCCAAACTAATTCGGGTCAAGTTGTTAGTTAGTTTTTCTTCTAGTTCTTTAATCCTATCTCTCATTTTGAGATTTGCTTAAACCTCTCCTTCTTGAGTTGACTATTTTTTTTTCCATTTCTTGTCTTCTAGCCTCCATTTTCTACAAATGAGTCTCTAACCCTATCAATGTAGTGTGAGAATATTGTCTTCTAACAATCTAAATTTATTATCAAGCATTGTCTCTAACTTTGTTTGGAGTTCATATTCTCTCTCTATTCTCATTTTCTCTAATAATTCTATATATTCATAAAAACTCTTTAGGATGACTTTTCTAAACTTCCCCTTAACATATTAAGGTTTTGGAATATGGTGAAATTCTCGTATTGAAAATAAATAAGAGAAGGCACTTACAAACATGATAAGCAAGTTATCATCAAAATATCACCATAGGTATAATCTTCTATTCAAATTTACTTTCATTTATATTTGTATTACTGACTAGTTCAAGAATCTAAAGCGTTCCTTCAGGTTACTAGTTTTTTTATTATATATGTATATATATAAAGAGAGTTTGGTGTAACTTTATATGGTGGATATGCTTAAAAATTATTCACGCTTTATTTATTTGCTTTATTTATTTCTGGGATGGAATTCTGGACGGTTATGTGTGCCAACATTTTATTGTATTACGACGTTAAGTTAGTTTGTCAAGTTGTGTTGAACCTAAATCGTTCAGGCCTATTCTATAGTTTTCAGTAATACGTAATAAAACATATCAGTGGAAGCCTCATCTTTGCAAACTTTCCTCTGAAAATGATTTAGTTTTGGTGATATAATTTTCAGGTTGTGGAGCTTCCTGCTATAAGCAACTATATTTTTCCTTGCAGAGGGATGAACATGAAATATAATCTTATGAAATTGTTACTTAGATAAGGTGAACCGTTTTGTGTTGATAACAGCGCTGCCTCTGCTTTTAATTTGTAGTGGAAGATCTAATTGTATTTGTCTATTTGGAGTAGGGACTAGTAACTTTGCTGCAATTTCTAACACTGCTTTTAATTTGTAGAAGAAGATCTAATTGCATTTGTCTATTTGGAGTATGGCATTATGAAGACTAATAGCTTTGCTGCAATTTCTAACAGTCATGGTTCACTTCAATTGTTACAATGTGAAAGACAAAACTCATTTTAAAATTATAATTAAAGAATTATTATCAGGCTTTTCTTGTACTTACTTATAGGAGTTTTTATTTTGTAATTTTAAACAAGTGTTATATCTGAAGCGATGTTGGAAAAGTCTATTAACGATTTTCAGAATTCAGAATATTATGATAAACAAATGGATCTTCAGCATAAAAAATGGCCTATTTTCGAGTATATAAGAATCTAGGACAAATCATATCCCAACTAGCTTGTTCCGCTCTCCTTTCTCTATTGGAGAAGAGCTAGGCACGCCCCAGTTTCGACTTGTATGAAAAGTAGTCTTTCCAGCACAACAAGACCAACCTTAGTAAATCATTCTCTGGAAAAGCTCCCTCTTAGTAAACCATTCGCTGGAAAAGCTCGGTGGAATTTAAACCATCTTAAGTTTTTTATGTTTTCCACAAAACTCAAAATAGGAGTTTATCCCAAATTTTAAAAAATAGAATGATAGACTTGGAAAAATTATGGAGATGATTCTTCATTATATTCATAATGAAGGAAAATGCATAAACATAATGGAAATAATTGAAGTAATCAGGAAAATCATGATGAACAAAGATAAATAGAATATTGGCAGAAAATGCATACTCTATAATCATTAATGCGCAAATAATGTACATAGAGGTACATATATAATACAAAAAGACCATAACTGTCATGTAACTGTATAACAGTTAGGTAAACCAACGAACTATGATTAAAGTTTTTAACATCTCCCCTTAATCATAAGTTCGTTCTTGCCTGAAAAACTACCACTACTTGACAACTAGTAATGTGTCAAGAAAATATTCAGAGGACTTAAGATTCTCTCTGAACTCTGAAAAAATAGCAAAAGTTGATGTCTTCTACAAAATTGGTGGTTTAAGGGTGACCACAAACTCATGTGGTGGTTTCGGGATGACCACAAACCAATCTGGTGGTTTCAGGATGACCACAAACCGAATGCCTAGCAGAAGATAATGTCTTCTACTAAATGGCATGGTTTTAAGTTGAACATGAATTAACAAGAGCTCAAGGCTCAAAAATATGAAAATGTAACAAGTAGAACTTCATGTCTTCTACTTAATTGGTGGTTTTAAGCTGACCACAAACTATGAAGAGCTCAAGGATAAAAAAAACTATGAATGGTTTTAGGATTACCACAAACCATATCAACAACAATATGTTTAGGAACAAGATTGCATACTAGGAACTAGGTTGCAACAGGCTCTAAATCAAACTTGGAACATGACTGAAAACTTTAGATTTCCTCTTGTTAAGGACAAGTGGTTCAAATTCCCTTGACCATCATTCACAAGTATGTCCAAAAAGAGATCCAACACCTATATAAGCTATTGGAACAATGTGTACGCTTTCACAATGTATTCAATGATCTTCACAATGCATTCAATGATCAAATGATAGATCGAAAGACTAATCTATCATCTGATCATTATCAACTTCATTGACTTCACTGATTTGATCATTATCAACTTCATTGGCTTCATTGATTTTGTTGTAAGCAGACTGCATGCTTGTTTCTTATTTGATCATCTGCTCACATACTTTGGTCCCTCAATCTGAGATTACTATATCATTTTTTCCCCCCTTAATCGAATATTCAATGTCTCTGATACACCATCAAGCTACACAGTGGTTCATGCCACAGATTGACACAACATCCTCTCTATGGACAAGAGGAATACAACTTCTTCACTCAACAGGACTTACTAAATATATGGGGAATACAATAGCCTATGGAAAGACTTACAACTTGGACCAAAAACTCAGGGGTCTCAGGGGTGTCGAGTACAACTGATCATGCACCCAATTACAATCATATTCTAAACAGACACACAATCATATTCTGAACAGAGACAAATCCAGAATGCAAGATAGAGACAAGTCCTGAATGAACTGCAAATCGAAGGTACACTGAAACTTGAAGTCTGACATTTCTCACTAATTTCCCCCTGTCAACTAAAAAGTGAGAAGTCTAGAAAATGAGATATAACCCCTTTGAAAGTGGAAAAGGGAAATCAAACCGTCTTTCGACGGAGTCTGAAGACGCGATCTTCAACTTAGAAAACTACATCAATTGGGCCCCGGTCATAACCTATATCATCCAATCCAAAAAAACATTAATGTCTGTCAATTGTAGAAATATCTCCAATCAAGTACGGTTGTACGTGTGTATAAATTCATCGATAAGAATGCTCCAATAAATTGGCTTCCAAACTCCAACGCCAATTCCCTAACCATTCAAAATGAATATGTTTATGCTTGTTCTTCTCACACCTTACTGAGAGGTGATTTGTCTTCCCACAAAATCTGCATGGGTGAAGATCAAAACAGTTTGACTTATCATGGCCAAACCGATGACAATGTTTGAACTATATGGGTTCTTTATCTGACTGATTGTCATGATCATATAAATATGGAATATATGTAGCCACATCATCATCAACAATATCCTATACATGTTCCTTACCAATATCCTCAAACTCTGTCTTTTTATCATCATTAAAAAAACCTCCACTCACAAAGTCAACAGGTTTGCAATAATTAGGAATATGAAAAAGGTTGTCAACATCCTTTTCATATCCTAGTCCATATCGATTTTGTTTAAAGCGTAATTCTTCCCATGGTCGAACAATTCTAATTTCTTTGTCACATTTATCCGCAACTTTTTCTAACATAGGGACTTCATCCAACTCATCTTCATGTTTATGATTGTCATCACTAGTCAACTGAGTGTCTTCATTATTTTTATCCTTGATGTCATTTTATTTGTTGAAATCACATTGTTGGTGTCGAAGGAGATTTAACTCATCAGATAACATTTTTTTTTGAAGTTTGAACATATCAACTTTATTGTGCGTTACTTGTAAACAAGTAATCAATGTATTGAGAGTGCACATGCTTATTGCAATTGTAGATTCCGTAGTTGAGTTAATTAATGTGTGCAATATTGTAAATATTTCTTCAATTCTTTCCATTATGCAGAATATGGAAGAGAGATGTTTGTATGTTGATTCCACACAATTCAATTATGTATCCTATTGTGCATGCCAAAGTTGTAGCCAAATTGAATTGTTCGTCAATTATTAGATTGTTTGTATATTTGTAGTCTTCTTTGCATGAGTGGTTGTTGCATGAATGCCAAAAAACTACAGGATAACCAATGAATTAGATGCACACAAATATCCTAAGACCCCCTTATTCAATTTCGGGTGGGTCAAGGACGCAAAGACAAATATGCAATTTTATTATGTAGGATGATCCCCTATAACTCCTTTTACAAACCTTAAAAAACCCTTATAACACCTTTACATGTTCAAGGAAAAATAAAAACCCTTATAACTCGAATTACAATCTATGGAGAAAACTCCTCCATACAAAACCTTATAAATCCTTAAATACACATCAAAGTCTTCCTTTAAGTTCTATTGCAAAAAGAATGCAAGGGTTGTCATGGAATTATGAACAAACACTAGTCCAAAAATCAAGAGTTGAATTATTCTTTAAAATTGTCGATGATGTGTATGTAAATCTCTGAAATCTGTAGACATTGGCTTGATCTCAAGTTACACAAGCTCCATTTGAGAATTTCCATGGTGTTTCCATTCATTGTTGAATAAAATCGCTTCACTTCATGGTGTGTTGATATGGAAACAATCAAATATCAACTCACTCTTTCCCTTTTCACAATGGCAATTGCTCACCATCAATTACAAATCACTTGTTGCAAACTTAATCCATTTAACATGCACAAATTGTTTAAATGGATGATCAACTTAGTTTTAACACCAAACCCTTGAGCATTGTAAATCCAAGCCGATACAATCAAAGTATTAACCCTAAAGACTATAGGGTCAGCTTTTAAAGACTTTACAAATATCTTTCAAAAATAATTCTAAAAATCCAAATATAATTCATTTTGTAAAGATAAATATTTTTGTTTGGAGTTATAAAAGTGTTTTCTTTTTCTAATAGAGTCTTACACAGTAAATATACAAGGTGTGAAGCAATGGTTTTGTACAATGACATTTCTTCTTATGGAATCCTTTGGACAGACAACCCGAGGGTTATTGCTAGACGAGGATTTGATGTGGGTGTTTTTGAAATAGATCTAGAGGTTCTTGAATAGATTCTTGTCAAAGGTTCCCAGATCCACGTCTGATTTTTTCAAATAGCAAATGCCACGAAAGGAACTCGTATCCACACAACATGGCCAACATGAATTTCTACCATAAATCAAACCAAACTCGACCAAAACACTATATTGTCTCCAATAGTCCAATTTAGATTTTTAGACATCTTGATAGACAAAAATATTGTTGACATAAAGGTATTTCAGACAACACGGAAATGTATTTTACCTTTTTTTTATTTTCCCGGTGAGACTGGGCTATGATTTGATGTCTTTTATATATCTTCAAGGTATCTCCTTAAGGAATATTTAACCTGTATATTTTGCTCCAGTATTCTCTGAACAATATGCACAATTACAACATCAATGGGTTGCACCAGGGAATAGACACATACTTCATTATTCTAACCAGAAGTAGTCACAAAAGGAGGCGCTTGCCAATCATTTTGATTCCAATGGTAAAATCTCTTTGTTAGTAGTGGTGAATTTATGAAAACATAATTTGCAGGGATGGTATCCATGTGCTCCGGCATCCACCAATTAAACCTCTTTCGCTCCTTCATTGTACACTCTCATTGTACTTCAACTCCATGGAAAAAATACCATGGATCTCAAGATTATCAAGCCCTTGAGACAAAAGGTGCTCAAGTATCAAACATTGCTCTGATAAACTATCAGGCCCATAAGATCATCTTCATGCTCTGATACCATTGTTAGATTCATAATGAAGAAAAATCCAGAAACATAATGGAAATAACTGAAGCAATCATGAAACCATGATGAACAGAGATAAATAGAATATTGGCATAAAAGGCATACTCTATAATCATTAATGAGCAAATAATCATGTACATAGACGTACATATATAATACAAAAATACCATAATTGTCATGTAACTATATAACAGTTAGGTAAACCAACGAACTATGATTAGATTTTTTAACAATTCGAGTTTGAATCTGTTGTGTAACATTCGTGAGAAAACTCACCCATGTTCCCTTTGTCTTTGCACAGTGTGCACTCTGGCATCTTTGTTTTTCCTTCATGGTCTCCTACTCAAATATCCTATCTTTTACTTGGATTAAATGAAACTAAATCGCAGTGATTGTATCTTGTGATCACACACTACCTTGATCTTCCAAGAGAGAATTCATTTTTGGTGGTTCAAACCTTTACATCTCTACACCAATGGTAGTGGTCTGGATCTGTCAAAACTCATCATGATTGTGTTCTGGAATGTCAAAAATGCATCATGATTGAAGTGAAAGACTTTCCTTCTCTTACGAGAAGAATAAATTGTTTTTGTTTAATAAGAGAATCTAATTGTATCATCTCTTTACTCCATAGAAAATGTTCTTATAGCAAAGAAGTGAAATGTTGTATTATATACGTTGGGATTGACAAATTTCAGAGAGAAAAAGAGAAAGGAAGAATAGAAACAATGAACAGAGATGGAATGTAAAATAAACACACCACGGGGTTTCAGTACCAGTCTAGCTATTAAATAGGTTACAAAGATATAATGAGGATCCAAACGGATCTACCAAACACTGCAGTAAACCTTAACTGAACTCAATGACTCAATGTAGTCTAACTAGAGTTGACTAGGTGAGTTGGCAAACATCTTGATAGCTGGAGATTACATTTAACACTCCCACTTAATCTCAATTGTTACATTCATTGGCATTTACAATGCTCAAATGGTTTTGGATGACCACAAACCTCACACACAAATGGTTTTTGCTTGGGTTGTCTTCGCTATGAGCTTCATCCCCGAGTCATCTTCTTCTTCCTCTTGTACCTGCAACAAATTGATCATTGATGTCCATATAAAAAATAATCCATCTACCGAGATACATGGGTGCCATCCGTTCTACTCACTAGTTATGTAGGAATAAATTCACCTACATGGTTCATCAATATACAAAACTCTCTTAATCATACATTGGTCCTTCACTCTGAGAATAATATCTCACATTTCCCCTCTTAATCGAAGATTTGACTTCTTCGACTCTCCATCAAGCTTATATCACAACTTGATGCTCCATCCACTCTTTGCAAAAGAGGAATTCATGCTACACGATTACTAATCTATGTAGGCCAAACTCAACAAGGCTTACTAAACATTTGGGGAATACAGATTCCCTATGGCAAGGCTTACATCTTTGGACACCTCTGGGATGTCGGGTACAATCGATCATGCACCCCTCATGTACAACAAGCATTCTATATGCTCTACTAAATGCTCAACAAGCCCACTACATTTTTCCAATATATCATTATCACCCATGTGATCAATTCTACGAAATGATGATTTTTTCCGATAACATTT
>ML811354.1:132364-157994 GCA_009831015.1 Picea engelmannii | reverse complement strand
TTGGTGTTGAGCTATTGACTATTTATAAGATTGATTGGTGTGAAGTTGTGCTCTTTTCCTCTCAAATTGACTTGTTGATGAAGCTGACGTCATAGTGACTGCAACAAAACTTGTATAGGGTTGACGTCATACTCTTTGTTCTTTGCTTATACCTGCAACATTGTGACATTTGGTAGCTCTATTGATTGACATTGAGTTAATAATTGTATCCCTAAGCTTATTTAACAAAAACGTTTTTGCTCTTTGTCATCTAATTGACTCATTGATGAATGTTTGACGTCATACATTGCAGCAAAAATAGTATATGTGACGCAGAAATATATTGTATATGAGCTGTTTTGACATGTTATTGCATTAATGATACGATACATGGTTGAATTGTGAACATTGAATGCTGATTTGCCTTTTATGCTTTATTGGAGAAGTGATATAAGTCTTTGCTTTGTTTAGCCATCATTGACTTCGTCAATAATAGCATTAATCCATTGCTCATATATTTATTAAAAGATAGTCTTGAATGCTTATGAAGTACTAACCCACTGCAAGCACATTCTAGTTTTCTTTGTTTTGTCTCGCAAACAGGTGTCATCAGTGGTTTTATCTCCCTGACTATCCTCTCTTGGGCAGCAATCTGTGGAAGGGGTTTTCCTTGACTTAGCCTTTACTCTTTAGCCTTCCTTAATCCAGATTGCCTTAGGGACGTCTCCCTTGGACTTGCCCTCCTAAATAGAAAGAGCTCCCCATCGAGGTGACAGTGGGTGGGGAAGCTCCTGTTACGCCGGTTTCAAGCCCTAACTCAAGCCCTTTGGGCCTTTCCTACAAACCGTGCGATAACATGACCTAGAGAGAGTGGTGGTATTACCTTGTCTTATCCTCCTTCATCAACCAACTAGGTCCTGGGACGTCTACCTTAGAGCGAGGTTTTCCTCCTCCTAAAGAGAAAGAGGTACCTTATTGGGGTGATGGTGATAGGGTTACCTCTGTGTTACGTCAATCTAGGCTTACTTGCCTTTGGGCTTGGGCAAGTATAGATTGTGCGATAACACTTCCCACCTAGCTCCTAGCATAACAATACTTGACTTGAAGAAAATGATAGCAAGAGAGTAAAAACCATACCAATATCAAGAGAAATGCCAAGACAATCCACCATAAGAGATAGAAAAGCATCATCCAAAGCTAGCACTAGACTTCCATCAACCATTCACGAATAGATATCCATAAACAAGTGAACAAGAGATAGAAAAACATCATCCAAAGCTAGCGCTAGACAAGCATTTTCAGATCCAATACTTAAACAAACCTTTCAATGGTTAAATTGTGAGATAAATGAAAGATAACAACAGAAAGAAGCAGCCCTAATGGCTGTAGCTAACAATTTATAACAGCAACAAGCTAAACTCAAAATTCATCAACCATTTAATCACCAATCACTTGTTTTTATCATAAATTAAGAGAGATTGCTATGAAACCAAGAGAAAAAAAAACTGCTAACTTGCTAAGAAAACACAAAATAAATCTACTCAAAGCAAACACAAAATAAATCTACTCACCAAATAGAGAAGAAATATGCTCACTAAAACCACACACAATCTCCTTCTTGCTGTTGTAGGAAGCTCTTCTTGCTAATGAAAGTGTGAGGAATGAGTGAAGCAAGTGGTTTCTTATAGCAAATGAAAGAGATTTAGGGCTTTGGTTTGCATCTAGAAGTTTCTTTTTTTAATTAAAACAAAAACACATAAATCATCTTAATTCTAATTAGAGAAGGCCAAAAGGGCATTAATTAACGCTAACTGGAGGTTTGGGGGCCCCACGACCCCCTTTATTTGCCTAATTCGCCTTTAAAAGCCGCGAAAACTCGGTTGTATCGGCACGGTACGGCCCCGAAACGTCGTCGGTCGTACCGTATGGCGTTTCCCTTTCGAGAAACGTCGTACGGTACGGTCGGTGGCGTTTCGGGGCTGTACTATACCCATTTCGCTGTACCGTACGGTTTCCGGCTGAGAAACAGAGGGGGGGGGGGCGTTTCCTGCAACTTAGCTTCTATGTAGTGCACCTGGCCACGACCCATGCACTTGTGTGATGGGTTCCATGGTTCTTTGCATGTGAAGCAGAGTTGCTTCCTTCTAAGTTCCCTCCTAGTGTTGTCATCTATTCTGCCATGGCCCCTGTCAAACCCCCTTGGGTCACATCCTCCCTGGTTCATTGGAGGCCTCTGATCTCTTCCTCCATTGTTAAGAGGTGGTTTGGGTATAAATTTTGGCCTAGCAGTTGGTCCTAGGTCCCTTGTCCTCCAAATAGCGTCCTGTAGGTTGGTAGGCTTAAAAGCCTTTACCCAACCCTTCAAGGGTTCCATCAACCCCTCAGTGAAGAGCATCATGAGTCTGGTTGGTGATATATCTTGCACCATCACTGCCAACTTCTGAAATTCTTCAATGGATGCCTCAGTGTTTGTTTGAGCTGTGTGAGCTCCCGGAAGTGTAGCTCAGGATCCCCCTGATCAAATCTATCAATGAGCCTCTGAGTGAATTATGTGTAGGACACTATCTGATTGTGGCCTAGTGTGTGAGGAGGTAAATACCCTCAATTGAACATCTCCAACTCCGGGGTTAGGATTCCAGCAGGCATTGTTAGGAAGAATGAAGTTATAAAGATATAACTCACACAACAGTTTTTGATCTTTCATTTCCGCAGAGACATAAATACTAACAAAATCATCCGGTTGGTTGATCTCGTGAGGTTGTTCTACTGCCAACTGTTTTAGTCTAAACGCTGCCCACCGCTCATGCAAATAAAGAGGATAAGATTTTGGCAGCTCTCTACTAAAAATGCCTTCAAAAGCAATTTCAGTAGACTGTTGTACCAGCTTCTTTGTGCCCTCTATTTGTTGTTTATATTGTTTAATCTTTTCTGTCCATTTTTGTTCTTGTTGAAGATACATAGAGCAACATCTCGCCTTAGGATTTTCGATGACTTGTCTGTGAGATTCTTTATTGATGATCCCCAAGTCAAAGAGTTCGTCCTTATTTCTCCACTGGGGAAGGTCGGGTTTCAATTGCATAAAGGCATGAGTGTTGGTGATGATATCATCCAGGAAGGTATTAAACATTTGTTGAGCTTCCTCTGCATGGACTTTGGCACAACTTGCCATTCTTTCTTCTGATACATCTTCCCCCTGTATATCCTCCATCAAGTTTGCTGCATTGTTTGGAATTTTGTGATATTTCAATTTTCTTTTGAGTTTCTTGTTCTGTAGCAACAGTCTTCGATTTTGTTTGAGTAAAGCTTGGTAGCTAGGGCTACAAAACCGAAAAGGCTTGGGTTCAATATAGCTCTTTCCTTTTTTCTTCTTCTTGCCATGTCCCTTATGCCCAGGGACGAAGTGTGAAGTGGCTTCCATATCTTGAGACTTATCTATCATCTCGGTTGAGGAAGGGGAAATATCACACCCTATCCAATTCTGTTCTATATCTAAAATTGGGGGTTCTACCCCTTCCGGTTCAGCCTCAATATCTATCATCAACTCATCTTGTTCTTTTCCTGCTTCTGAATCTTCAATAAGCTATACATCTGATGTTTCTTGTTCAGACCCTGTATCTTCTGTCTCAACAATGATCGGGCTTAAGACTTTCTGAGAAATTCTCGTTGATTTCCTACATCCTGTAGTGATCTTCTCAGTCCTCTTTTTAGGTGGTAAAGTTCTCATCTTCGGCTTGGACACTGTTGAACCCATGAAAGTGTTCGAGGAAATACCAAGTTGATTCAGTTCTTCATTTATAATCATCATGATGAGGCCTCTATGATATAAAGCAGTTTCGGGGTTTTGTTTTTTTCTCAAAAACTCAGCCATCTTAGATAAACTTTTGTGTAAAAAGTAAGGCATGCTGAGTGGTTTGTCTCCTTTCAAATGTAGCAGGATTCTGATATGATAATGATGAACCAAATTATATCTTCCTTCACAGGTGACAAATTTCTATAGGTGGAACACCACCTCATCCCAAGGAGATCTTAGTAAGTCCTTGGCTATCCCTCTTCTCAAATCTGGAAGTGGAGAAGGTGCCTTAAGGAATGGGATCCAACTTTCAGGGGCTACTTTAAAATTCTTATACCATTTCTCTCCTTGCAATGACAGCCCTGTAACTCTGCTCAGGGATTCTTCAAACACAAGGATATCCAACCTTCTCAAAGTGGCTTGGTTGCCATCAAAACTCCGGGCAAATTCCATAGTGAGATCGAGGTCAAACCCTTGGAATTTTTCTAAGAATTGGAGCCATCCAGCCTATTCAAATATCTGCATCATTGCTGGGTGTTTTCTGATACTATCTACATTATTGGGCTCATTTCGGTTTACTGCCCCTCCCATTTTCATAGAAGAACACTCTGTTCAGAAAGGAAAATGCTACAAAATGAGGGATGGATGCTTGCTTACCTCAGAATCGCGTTATAGCGTATTAACACAGCCCCCTGTCGATTTGTATTGAGCTTCTGGACAGACTCGTTATAAAGCACAACTTATTCTTTTAGCCTTTTATAAAGAAGAGCTGACTCTGCCTGCAGCGTTCACGAATGATCTAGCCTGATTCAGCCCACAACCAATGGAGCGACCTTCGATCGGGAGCCAATGCGAACCCGACTCTGTTTGGAAGTAACCCCCCTGTCACCCTATGTGCGTGTCTCACCTGTGTAGCTGCACACTATGCTCGGGATGTCGTGCTAACTCAATTTGATGCTATATGACCCCTGTAATATAGCAAACCCGGCTTCAATTTTATACTGGACAAGCACTGTAATGTAGCTAGCTCGACTCGATTTGATGCTGGATAATCACCGTAATCCTCACATTGTAATTAATCCGACTCGGCAAAGATGCTGTGCAATCACGATTATACAGCTTACCCGACTCAACCTTATGCTGACTAATCACTGTAGGCTTCACGCTGCATATGCTACTTTGTGGCGAACCGACTCGACAAATGTCCTGTGGAATCACTGTAATATAGCTCGACTCTGCTATATAACCACTGTAAGAACCTGATCCTGCTATGTAATAACCCGACTCTTGCAGAGACTATTCTATATTTGCTCTGTGGGAAATCTCGATTCTGCCCCTCGTATGGTGGTTAAGGACTAAACACGAAATAAATTTATCGGGCCAAGGAGCGAGGATCGTGGCGGTACATTGGCATGTGTTATGACAGGTGATGTATCGGGTGAGTCGTTGATGCCAAGCATCTCGTTTCAAAAAGGGTATGGGCTGTTTGAAATCATGATTGTGTGCATATGGAGGGAAATAAATCGCCGGTTATGGAAATGATCGCTACTTAATGGCTGTCGGGGGTGATGATTATATGCTACGTAATGGCAAAAATTAAAAGATAATCAAAGTATGGATGGCGGGTATAATAGTCAAGTGTGTAGCTGCCAAGGGTTAGTAAATTTGGTGATGTGGTTAGGCAGGGTCACTAGGCGTCATGTATCACTTTATTATGTGGCATAGCTAGATAGGGTTTGTATGGGTAGTAGATAGTTCTTAGATATAAGGCGTAGTGAGATATGTATTAGGGAGTTAATGATATTATTACTTGCCACTTAACCTCTCAATTTTTAATTCATAAAAGAGAAAGAGAATGAGCTTTTAGAAAAACCTGAACCAATTAGTTGAGAGAGTGCAAGCGCTCCTGGTTGTCTTGTTGACTTCTATTTGTCATGACATGCCTCTTCGTAACCCTGTAGGATCAATGCATTATTTGTAGTTTGACCACATCTTTGTAACTTAAGAAAATGAAAAATATAGACTTCATCACCCAAGATAGGATATTATTATTATTTATATATATATATATATTTATTTATTTAACAAACCTTGTCTACCGGAGATCCGATTTTCAAACAAGAGTTCGTTCCATTGCGCCCCGAGGGGTTTTCACAACCGATTTTTTTTTTCAACTAAGTGATATTGGCCAGAAATCGGTTTTCCAATATCATTAGTGTCGACAACACCTGAGACCATGATTTCACTGTCAGATCTTTATTATCTTTTTTTTTTTTTTCTCCTTTTTTTTTTGTTGATCAATGTAGAAATAGATTACGGAATAGCGGGCACAGGTGGCGATGCCACTGTGCCCATTATATTGAGATCAGTATGTTTTACTAGTTCCTGAATGAATTCCTCCTTGGTCTTGGGCTTCTAATATAGCCTCAGTCGATGACCATTTGCCATGAGTGATGTCCCTGCTTCATCAATAGTACGGAGTTTAATAGAGCCATTCTCATAGACTGTATCTACCTCGTATGGTCCGAGCCATTGAGTGTGGAACTTGCCTTTAAAATCCTTATACCGTGAATCAAATAGGAGGGTCCAATCCCCCACTTTAAATTTCTTTTCCTTGATGAATTCATCGTGCCATTTAGCTCTTTGCTGTTGAACTAGAGTAGTTTGATGTATTGCAGCTTGGCGAATCTCATCAAGCTCATTAATCTGCTCAGTGTTTTGATCTCAAACTCGATGGGGAGAACCACACGCTTTCCATACACTAATTCGTAAGGGGTAAATCCTGTGGTGTTCCTCCAGGTGGTTCTATAGGCCCATAGGGCCTCTGGGAGCCTGTCGGCCCAATCTTTATGATGATGCTGGACTGTTTTAGTCAAAATAGCTTCTAATACACTGTTTGTGACTTCTACCTGGCCATTTGCCTGCGGATGGTATGGAGTTGACATCCGGTGCTTAATCTTGAATTGCTCGGTGATGGATTCAATGAGTCGTGAAGTAAACTAGGCTCCTTGATTAGTGACGATCTCCCGGGGAACCCCAAAGCGGACGAATATATCTTCGTATAAGAAGTTAGCCACTGCGTCCTCTGTGGCCTTTGGAAGTGCTTTGGCTTCGACCCATTTGGTTACGTAGTCTGTACATACTAGAATGTGCACCTTCTGCCTTGATGGTGGGTTAATAGGTCCTACGAAATCCAGGCCCACTTCTCGAAGGGTTCTATTTGAAGCTGAGGTTGAAGTGGCATCTCATCTGACTTCACGGGTCGTCCCATTCTTTGACACTTGTCGCAACTCCTGACGTACTGCTTGGCATCTTTAAAGATGGTTGGCCAATAATACCCCAGGTGTAGTACTTTATTTGCAGTTCTTTTATCTGCGAAGTGACCTCTGCAAGGTTCATCATGGCATGCTTTTAAGATGTCGTACATCTCGTCCTCTCGAACACGACGTCGTATAATATGATTGTGTCCGGTACGGAAGAGATATCCTTCGATCCAAGAATATGTTGCACTTTGTCGGATAACTCTTTGACGTTCTTTTGGGGAGAGATGTTGCGGGAGTCTACCTGCAGCCAAGTAGTTAGCGACATCTGCAAACCAAGGTGTATTAGTAGATAAAGCAAATAAGTGTTCATCAGGGAAGTTATCTTCCACTGGAATGGTTTCTCCTTCGTTGGTGAGTCGAGAGAGAAAGTCAGCAACGACATTTTCCTTCCCTGGTCTATCAATGATTGAGATGTCAAACTCTTGGAGTAAGAGCAACCACCTGGTTACTCTGCCATTGGTGATGGATTTGTTCATAAGATAACGAATGGCGGAGTGATCAGTATGTATGAAGACCGAATAACCTCTGATATAATGACGAAATTTGTTAATAGCATATATGTTAGCAAGGAATTCTTTTTCGGTTACGGTATAGTTCTTTTCATTAGGGGTAAGGTTTTTACTGATGTAGTAGATAGCATATGGACATTGTTCCTCTTTTTGTCCGAGAACAGCTCCAATGGCCGTATCTGAAGCATCTGTAGAGATATGAAAGGGTATAGTCCAATTGGGGCCACGCAGAATAGGTGCACTGGATAACCTTTCTTTTAAGGTTTCAAAGGCAATCTGAGATTGATCATTCCAGGAAAATTCTGTAGCTTTTGTGAGTAAGGAAAACAGGGGAGATGCTATCTTTGTAAAATTTTCGATGAATCTTCGATAATATCCAGCGTGTCCTAAAAAACTATGGACACCTTTCAGAGTTGTGGGAACTGGAAGGTCACGAATGACTTTGATCTTAACAGGATCTACCTGGATCCCTGTAGGTGATATGTGGTGTCCTAGCACAACCCCCTCAGTACAAAGCATATGGCATTTCTCATGGCTAAGAGAGAGATTGGTTTCTTGGCATCTGATCAAGACCTTTTCAAAATTTTCTACAGCTTCTTGAAAGTTATCTTCATACACAGTAAAATCATCCATATAGATTTCTACACAATAATTGGTCAAATCTGAGAATATCCCTAAGACAGCCCTCTGAAATGTAGCAGGAGCGTTACATACCCCAAACGGAAGTACTCGGTAAGCATAGGTTCCCCATGGGCATGTAAAAGTGGTCTTCTCTTGACCCGTAGGGGTGATCTGTATCTGATTATATCCACTAAACCCGTCAAGAAAAAGAGAAGTATTTTTTCCCTGCCAAGGTATCTAAGACTTGATCAATGAATGGTAATGGGAAGTAATCCTTCAAAGTGGCCTTATTCAGCTCCCTGTAGTCAACACAAATACGCCACTTGCCATTCTTCTTCGGCATAATAACCAAGGGTGAAACCCATTTGCTATCGGAGATGGGGTAAATGAAATTTACATCAAGGAGCTTTTGGAGCTTCCCCTTGACTATGTCCTTCAGAGCAGGGTTCATCCTCCGCTGAGGTTGTTGAATAGGTCGGGAATCCTCCTTAAGATAGATGTGATGGGTATATAGCGTAGGGTGGATCCCTTTCATGTCAGTATAGTACCAAGCGAAGGCGGAACTATGTTTTCTTAGTATTTCTATGAGCTTCTTTTGTTAAGAAGAATCTAGCTGAGCATTGATATTCAAGGTTTTTCATGGGTGGATTTCAACAGCTAAGCTTTGGTTTCCAAGGGTAGCCTCTATAGGAACCAATTCATCTAGTATTTGTGTTGGTTCAATTGGCGAATAGACTTCCTGGAACTTCTCTCCAAGGATGTGCTCCAGGGTTGGATGACTGGCTATGTGAAGATGTGCTAAATACGTACAGATCAAATCATCTTCAGTAGCTTGTTTAAATGTTGATGCTTGGTCAAGGGTTAACAAAGGCTGTGCGGGTTCTTCATCGCTATCCTCGGCCCAAGGAGAATTCTCTAGGTCAGGGGAAGGTTTAGCAGGAGGGTAGAGGGTCAGCTCTTTAGTGGAGTTTCCATGGGAGATGGTCATATTACCTAATCTACAGCCGATATATGCGTCAGCAGTGGCTAACCAGGGTCTCCCCAGAATCAATGGATATCCCCCTAAGTTGGCCTTTGGTTGTAGGACCATAAAGTCAGCTGGATATAATCACGAGTCTACATAAACAATTACATCTTCCAGCATCCCCTCAGGTTTTACTGTAGATCTATCTGCTAATTGAAGGACTGTAGGGGTTGGTCGAAGACCAGGCCGCTGAAGTTTCTCCATGGTTTCTTTAGTCATTACATTGATGGCCGCCCCTAAGTCCACTAAAGTGTGTGCAATGGAAATGTCATTGATGTGGACTTTAACTACCAGACTTCCTGGGTCCATGTATTTGGCCATAAATACTTTCCCTAGCATTAGATCCGCTAACTTTCCTATGACATGAACAATTTCTGGGTCTTTCTTCTTCCTCCCTGGTTTCTTTAGACAGAGTTCCCGAATAGCTTTAGCATAGATTGGAACATCCTTGATAGCTTGAAATATAGGAATTTTTACACATACGTTTTGGAGTTCTCCCAAAAGGTCAAATTCCGGTTGTGCAGGGTCCTTTTTTATATTTAGTCTTTCCGGATAAGGTGGCTCTGCGAGTAATTCCTGCTCATCGGAATTCTTCTGAGGGATATTTTGCTTCTCCTTGGGGGTAATAACTTCCGGGTTTTCTAGCTCGGGGGGGTTCTCCTCATCATCCTGTTCTTGGATGATAGGTGAAGTCTGATCCTGAACCATTCTTCTCGATCGTAGATGTATGTTTTGGAATTCCGTAGGAGAAATGACGTATGTTGGAAATAAGGGTAGTCCAGCGTTGCAGGCGGGCTGAGCTACTTTATTATTTGGATTTGGTATTGGTTGGGCTGGTAATTGTGTAGGTCTTGGAGGAGGTTGGTTGGATGGTAATTGTAGTTGTTGTTGGTGTTGAATTGGAGGGTGTGTTTGGGGAGTAGGCTGTTGAAGACTTGGCCCTCTCTAGCCTTGTTGCCAAGGCTGATTCTGCATTTGGGGTTGCCCTTGTTGCCAAGGCATGGAAGCATACCAATTTTGTTGTGGATATTGATACTGAGTATAGTATGGAGGGAATTGGGATTGCTCTTGTACCATGCATGGTGCCTTGGGTGGCCATGGTCGCTTTTGGGCCATAAAATAGATTTGCTCTATCTCCCCAGTGGCCCCTTGGTAGACTGCCTTTAGTTTAGGCAGGGAAGGGCAATTCTTAGTATCGTTATTTTGTTCACAGATACCACATATTTCTATGTTATCCAGAGGACACTCCCTCAAGGGATGCTTCTTTCTGCATCTTGGACAAAAGACAGCCAATGCTAGGTCGACTCCTTCTTTCTTTTTCTTTGCTTGAAAGGTATCCAACTGGGAACTAAACGAACTAAGGATATCGGTTTTAAAGCTGTCCAACATATTTCCTATTTCAGTTCTGGTAACTCCTCCTCCTGACGGCTTTGTGACCCTAGAGACTAGATCGCGGGGGCTCTTCCCAGACTTAGTAATGCCTCGTGAATAGCATCTACACAGTTCACAGATATCATTATAGGTCATCTGGGAGATATCTCCGGCTCCCATGAGATTTAGTGCATCCATACAATCATCCTTGATTCCTCTTAGGAAGATAATACGTAGTGTTTTGGGATCAAGCGTGTTTTGCTTGGTCCTTTGTAAGTTGTATTGAAATCTTTCTACGTAGTCTTCGAGGGTTTCTACCTCCTTCTGTGTCATTCTAAAGATTTCTTCTCGTATATCCTTGACCTTGCAGTAATCCTGATACTTCTGGAGAAATCTCTGTTTCATTTCGTCCCAGGTTTTGATAGAATTTCCGCCGAGTCCCATGAACCAGCGGAGAGCTGCTTCTTTTAAGGTGGCGGGAAACAATTTAAGTTTATGGGCATCAGAATAATAGTCATAACTTCGGGAAAGGACATCAAATTCGAAAAGGAAGGTATATGGGTCCTCGCTAGGCAATCCACGGAAATTCGGTAAAGCAGAGGGTGGAATGTTTTTCATTTGAAGTATACCCTCAGTCTCTTTAATAGGAAACTCAAATGTAATTGGTTCTTTCTGTTTTGGGGTTTCCATTTCTTCTTCCATGTTTAAGAGTCTTTCCCCCCACAAGGATTCTTCAGAGGCGACAGAGTTTTCTGGCTCTTTAATGGGGTTACTATGTCCTTCTGACTCGGAGCCTTCAATAGGATGGTCCTGGTTTCCGGGAGATTTAGGAGAAGGTGACTCTATGATTAACCCAGTAGTCGAGTCTATTTCGGGAGGCTCTTCCAGATTGTTGGAAGCTATTTTTGAGTAACGATGAGTACTTGGGGTTTTTGTAGGGTCTTGTTTTTCTTCACTTTTACTGGCTTGTTTATTAGTGTCACGGGTGGTCCCTGCACCACGTCCACTAGGTTTCTTAGTGCCTCGAGTCATGCATTCTGAGAGAATTGGTAAGGACAATATCTTGGGCAAGGAATATCTGTGGGTAGTAATGAACTCCCTAAGGTTTCCTTTCAGCCTGGTATTGCTCCTATAGTGTTCCTAAGGCTAAAGTCCTAGTTTCTTGAGTGCCTCCTCGGCAACAACGCCAAAATGATGAGGTAAAAATACGATTCCCAATTGTTGGTGTCACTCTACACTCTATCACTCATTTGTCAACCCAGGGCTTATTGTGCTTACGAGGCACTCTTGTGCAATCTGCACAGAAAGGAGAACTAGCCTAATGTAACTATGATTAGGAAAGCAACAAGTCACAAAACTCTGATCTTTTCAGTCTTCTGGTGGTATCTCTTTAAACTAAGCTCTCTGAAAATATCATAAACTCAATCTTTGAATGTTCACTTGACTGAGATTCACGAGAATTGTGATTCTGTAGCAACTGTGCGTATGTGTAAGAGGAAATGCTAAAGTCTATAAAAACTCAAAAATTACGATGCTGTAATAACAAAGATAAAGTACTTAATGAGCCCTGTCCTCAGCTCTGTGGATGATGCGAAAGTTTATTATGATGGTAAATTCTTTCGCCTATGTTCTGTTATACATGCCCAGATTGATCTATACATACCTAGAGTTTAACCATAAGGTTTTAGGATAACGATAGGTCTGATTTTAGATGTTGGCTGAAATCTATTCACCTTAACAATCTTTAACTGTCATTATTCAGCAGATATCCAGGGCCATTATGAAGCACATAAACATTACTCAGCAAATTCTAAAATAAATGTTAGAAACTAACAATCTGTTCAACATATATATATATATTTAATTATCATGCATGAGTTAACTAACAACAAAGGATATAACAGCGAAATAAATAATACGAATTGTACCTATGAGTGGGCCCTTGCTCACGATACTCCCGTATTCACACTTCAATACTTATCAAGAGGAAAATGGTCACACATACACAGTAAAAAATACATATATACCAGAAATTTAGAACTCAAGACAGTATTCGCTCAGCTCAATGTATGATATGTCTCATATGCTAATACACTCTAACTTCTTTGCTCAACCGAGCATACATATATATACAAAACTCTTGGCTAAAGATAGCTCTGTGCAGAGCGCCAATCCCCTAGATTCTAGAAAACACTGTTAAAACAAATCGATGTTGAATGCCTCCATGTATCCACTGGCTGTTCACGTCCTAGATGCGCTAGGTGGTTGTTATGTATATTTCTGTTTTGGATTTATCATGTGTGCTGAAGTGAAGATGCCGAGCATCTTCTTTACTGCTCACGGTTATGCAACCTCCACGCTGGTAACTATCAGCCCTGCCACTTGTTCACATGTAAGCTGTCCATTCAAGGCATATCGTGTTGTGTAGGTGCTGATGTGTGTATACAAGAATAGAATGTGACTGTGTGTTGGAATTATTTCTTCTGAAAATATCCTTTTCATATATCTCAAAATTGCCTTGCTTTGATACACATCTTCATATGAACCTGGGGCCTTGCATTATGTAGCTAGAACCTGGGGCCTTGCATTTTGTAGCCATAGTTAATATTATTGAAATCCACACATATTTAATAAGTCAAATATTTTCTAAAGTTCACTCTAATTCTAGTTTATGAACAAAAATCAAGAAGATTATGTGGCAATAATAGTACCCGTGATAAAGGTGGAACTTTATAAAGATAAGTATGTGGAAAACATAAAAGAAGGGCAAAATGTATGTGTATCTAGAGGAAATAGGGAACAAAAAGATTGCAAAATGGGGGTTCATCAGTGTGGTGAGTTCATGATACCACCAATCATGAGCCTTGCCATCCAAGTACATAGTGGAAAATTTGATGGCTTCCATCTTCCTCATGGGATTAAGCTGCAGATAGGTATCCAACTTTTGCACCGATGCCTGCGCTGTCATCTTGGCTGTACCATCAAAGTATGGAATCTCCATCTTCCTTGCTCTTCGTTCAAACTCGTAACTGCTCCTATGGTTCTGCCTGGGTTTGTTTCTGAACTTGAGTTGGCAGTATTGATTCATGGACATTTGCCTCTGAATCATCATGTCCAAGCCATGGTACTCCCTAGTACATTGCGCCATCTGCTCAACAAAGTCATCCACCTGCTCTTGTTGCACCTGTTCATCTGTGAATGTGGGCAAGTATGGTCTAGGGTTAGCCCTGCTACCCATCTGTCCATGTGATGTACCTCCTCCAAGGCTTCCCTCGGACCTGGGGGATTTTTCTGGATTATACCTATTTTCACCATGGGATCCACCTGATCCACCAGCCTCCTTGTTTCCAGACGTCTCAGGGTCCTTCCCCTGATGAGTCATCTGCATCAATAGTCGGGTTATCATCGTCTGGTTCTCATCAATCTTTCTCAGATTCCCATCTACCTTCTTCAAGGTCTCAGTGATTTTGGCATGTTCCCTTCGGTTTGTCTCTTGGCTTTCCTGCAAGTGATGGACTAGGTTGCTTTCTGTAAGGTTTAGGGTTTTATGGAATTTGGTTGCCAAGTAAGCCAAGCCCTGTGGCTCACGGTCATCTCCCGAACCCTCCATTTCGGCCTCTGTTTCACTGGTTTGTTTCTTCCGTCTGCCCATAAAGATACCACTGTACCTCTGCATGCGCTAATCCTCACAGGTGTGGAGGATCAAAGCTCTGATACCACTGTAATGATCCCAAGCCAATTTTTTGCTTGAAATCACTAACTAACCACTGATTTGATTATTATTTGTTGTGTATGCAGGTTGGCCATGGACATTTCGGCCTTAGGGTTTATTCAGTTATTCAGCCACATGTTTATACAAGCATCATTGTAATCATATGAAGATCATCAACACTACACAAGATAGGAACCACAAGCAAATAGCTGAACTTATTATAAGAAAGCAAGCACCTGATACAAATAGAGAAGCAGATCTGGAATAGATGGCTTCAAGACTAACTTTGTTCATTTCACCCTCCATTCAGATATTCCAGCAAAGAGGGGGGGATCCTGCAAGGTTTTCCTTGTAAAAGAATAACTGGGATATTTAGTCTATTATGTTTTCTCTCTGTTTCTTTTGTTCACCTACCTTGCATCGGTTAGTTTTTATTCATATGAGATATGAAAGATATTCGATGTATTATTACAATGATGAGTGTTCCATATATAGGGAACATAAGGTGATCATCCATGAAAGGATGCGTCCCTTGAATAATCAATATAATAATTATATTATTAATTATTATCTTTAGAGAATGTCTTCCCGATGTTGTCCAAACATCAACAGCATCTTCTCTCCAACTACCTTACAAATTTTATGGTTCAGATTGTAAGGGCAAAAATGAGGAAGTAGAGACAACCTTTTGGAAGGAATGGAGTTCTAGATTCGAAGAACAACAAAAACTAGCTAATCAGGCCAGGAATTTGGAGCAAATAATTCCTACGGTGGAAACAAACAGATTTTAGTCTGGAGATATCGATTACATACAAAGGGTAGTTTTTTATTTGACATCTGTCAAAGTGGACAAAAAGAGCGTTTTATGAAATGGATTAAACTTAGCAAACATTTATGGAGTCGAGAGATCAGAGATATGAACTTCATTTATTCTTAGGTGGTGGAAATCTAATATGAACTTCATTTATTCTTTAGGTGGTGGAAATCTAATAAAGTGTTTTTCCTGCAATACATTATTGAAGCTTGATACTCTTATTTATTTCTTAGCACACATGTAACATGCAAAGAATGGGAAAACATTCGATTAACTTCATAAATTTTTCCTCATGAAGGTACTTGTGCGATATGTAAGCTCTCTCCTTGTCTCACAATTGTGGATAAATGAGGAAATTGAAGCTGAAATTTCAGAACATTGCAATGAACTCTTGGAGAATGGAGGAGAGCTTTTAAAGGTCCTTTCCTCAACAGTGTACACTGCACTTGATGCGTCTAATAAGGAACGGCTTGGTTTCTTATATGCAATTTTGCCTGCCCACCACATGCGTATAAAAGAAAGTTTTGGGCCAGATTGTTTATGAAGTGTTGGTGATACAGAAAATATGACTCATCTTAAAAATGATCTCTTGAATTTTCTTAGAACAATGATTACTGCAGGCTGTTCCTTTAGAGATATTGCTCAGATTTGTTTTCAGGGAAGAGAAAATATCATCTCGGATACCAGAATAAAGTCTGATGATCATATGGTTCATCAGGAAGCAGTAGATAAATACAAGGAAAAACTTACATCTGCTGATACATTTCAAGAGATTCAGGAGGCATATGTAACTTGTATCGATTCTTTTCTGTGGGAGATACATTCCCAGGTCTCCAAAGATTCATCAATTGAAATCAACAAGCTCACTACCAGACGTTTATGCAACCTGTTGTCAACTTGTCATCATTTTCTTGTATCTCTTATGGGGATGATGAAGACAATGCCTTTGAGCCAACACAACCAGATTTTGTTATTTTGCAAACAGTAAGACAATCAATTTGGTCAAAGTTGAGTACATTTGCTGAAGATATGTAGCTACGTAATCAAGTTCGAGTTTATGTCTTGGAACTTCTACAGTGTATTGCAGGAAGAGGGTGTATGCAAGCTTTTGGTATACTGGACAATTCTTTATTATCCTGGGATAGATGGGATGCCTTCCATTATATGGATATGGATAATCATTCGAGGAAAATCAAATGTTCATGGGTTCAAAACTGCTTTGGTTGCCCTGAAGTCAACAGAGTTGATATCTGGTCTCTGGAAAGATGTAGAAGTAAATGGAGAGGACTTGGTGCGGTTAACTCCGCAGTATCTTTGTTTTGTGCATTAGCTGCTCATGCTGTATCTAAACCACACTTATCAGCATTAGAATCTCTTCTGAAAGAGTGGGAAGGATTGTTTGAGAGTGAAGATCAAAGAACTGAAAATAAAGAGACACAAGAGGCAACAGAAGGACAGGATGATTGGAATGAGGAAGTTGAGTGGGATGATGGATGGGGGGCATTTCAAGAACCAAAAGCAGAGACAGGTGAGAAACCCAATAGAGTTCCGTCAGTTCATACATTTCATATTTGTTGGATGATAATTCTCGAGCAGCTCATTGAACAGTGCCAACTGGAAGAGGTCTTGCGACTGCTCGATGAAACATCTTCAAACAAAAGTACAGTGTTGCTCACTGAGGATGAGGCATGGAATTTAACTTCAATGTTAGCTAATATACACTGTTGTGGCATTGAAAAGTGCCTTGTTCTTTCAATATGATTCCCTTTGGTTTGAAATGTTGAAGATAGTTGAAGATAAAATAAAGCAGACTAACATATTTGACATGAAGGAACAAGAGAATAATGTCAATGTTGCATTGGATGATAGGAATAATTTGTGTGATGTTGTAGATTTTGGATTGTTAGCACTTATTTTATATGTGGGTCTTCTGCCATCCCTTGCTGATAATCCTGCATTTGCTACTTCACTGGGGCGACTAGCATGCTTGCTGCAAGAAAGCCATTTATGTATACAAAGGAATGAAGATCAAACTTGCATTTCAAGACTATATCAACAAAGACCCATTTTCTTTGGTAGTGTGGTGCTCCCTTATTTTATAGCGGAACTCACTAGGGGAAAGCATTATTTTCTTGCAGGAGCATTGGTTTTTCAGTTCATGCATGTACATACTGTACTTATTCTATGAATTCTGTATATTTTGTTTTGAGAGCATATTTAGAAAAGCAGATTAAAGCAGATGAAGTAAAATATCAGGATGATCTCAGTGGCATGGCATTCCCTCATTGTCTGAAGAACACTGTAGATGGTTTGAAGGATAAACTTCCGAGTGTTCTCAAATTGGCCTATTCTGCACTTTCTGAAGATCTCAGACAAACAGGCCTTGGAATTATTTGATGTTATTGATTTTATCATTAGGATTATTTACCTTCTAGGCAGAGATATTGAAATGTTTTCATTTTCATATCTTGATATGTTATCTAGTTTTAATTACTTGTTTTGCTTCTCTCACTCAGTTAATAACAGGGGTTCATATTATAGGACTTTGAGTTGATAGGTAGATGACTGATATTACTGTATTGACTTTCTTGTTAGTACATGAAGATCTCAGACAAACGGGCCTTGGAATTATTTGATGTTATTGATTTTATCATTGGGATTATTTACCTTCTGTTGTCGACTTGAGTTTTATGTTCGTTGTTTTGTTGACCTGCCAGTACCAGGCAGGGACATTGACATGTTTTCATTTTCATATCTTGGTATGTTATCTAGTTTTAATTACTTTTTTGCTTCTCTCTCATTTTAAGTTTTGAAAGTTGAAAATAAGAGGGGTTCATATTACAGGACTTTGAGCTGATAGGTAGATGACCGATATTACTGTAGTGACTGTCTTGTTAGTACATGAATTTTTATGATTTTTAAGCAATGTTCTGTGATGTTCCTGACTTGGCTAGTCTAGAAAATGTTGTTAATGTGTATGTAGGATCTATTGTTTACAGCATGTAAATGGTCATACAAATAATAAATGCGACAAAGAACTGCAAAGTTTGTATTATGATATCTCTGCGGATTACAATAGGCCGAATGCGGCTGAATAAAATAACAACACTCGGCTAGATCAAAAGACAAAAGGATCTTAGCCGGAATACAAATAAGAAACTAAAAGATAATACCCAGAATATGTGAGGGCTGCGGTATCAATGGGTGTGCTGGGAATATGGTAGCTCTGACGGTAACTGCTGGAAGTCTGGAAAGTTCGCCCTGAGAGCTATACTTCTCGGAATGGCCTGGAAACTGTCCCAAATGATGCGCCCTGCTCTAGTCCTCAGTACTGGTATCTGTCGGACCCCTCTGCTGGTGAGTCTAGACCCCGGATGGATACCCCTGGGGGAATGCGCCCCTCTTCTTCTGGCAAAATGCGTCCTAGTGATTCCACCATCGGAATTAGACGAGATATGTCTCAAAACGTTCTCCTTGGTCTACTAGGAAATGGGTTGGAAGGGTTTCCCTGATTTGACTTGATGCTCGCTCTGGAACCCCAAATGTGTCTGTCAAATGTGTTGCACGTCCAAGTCTGGAAAATGCGTCCCAGTTGATTCCTCCATCGGAATCTGATGAGAAACCAAGCAAAAGATGCGCCTTGCCCTCCTCTCAAATGGGTCGGAGGGAAATCTCGAAATTCCCCCTGGATAGGATAAGTCGACCTAAAACTCTCTCAAAAGTTGTGCCCTCACTCTGGATGAATGCGCCCTTGCTGTTGAACACTGTGTAACTGTTGCTGAATAATGATGGAAGACCTGAATGATCTTCCCGGTGACTAGGGTGTGTCTCTCAACATCGAAATCAGCCAACTGGTGTCTTCCTCCTGGAATCCACTAAACTATCTCTTCTGAGATGCGCCTCTCTCCTCAATGACAAGTCGTAATCTGCATAATTGTGAATTAGGTCGTCGACCTTTCCTTTATAGCTTTCCAAAACCCTAAATCACTGTTGAAACCCTAATTCACCGTTGACTTCTATTTTTAGCTCATACTGACTTAAAAGCGCTTTTTACCCTTTTTAACTCAATGTCACTTTCTGAATATAACACCGGTGACTGAAGTGACCTCTAGTGACCCTGTTTACCCCTTTTCTGGCCCTGGCTATAGTCTAGCGGGGCGGTTTAGACCATTAAGCCTCCTCTCTGGAGCTCCTATTTGGAAATGGACATTATAGTCCTCCCTTCCCGAAATTGTTTGTCCTCAAGCAATACCAGTCCAGGGTGCTACAACACCTACTCGCTCTCCCAAGTAGCGTCCTCTACTGGAAGTTCTCTCCATCTGATCAAACACTCTCTGATGACCCTGCTCCTCAGTTTCCGCTCCCGGAACTCCAAAACCTCCTCCGGAACTAACTCCAACTGTGCCTCCTCATCCAACGGGGGAATCAAACACTCTCTGATGACCCTGCTCCTCAGTTTCCGCTCCCGGAACTCCAAAACCTCCTCCGGAACTAACTCCAACTGTCCCTCCTCTGATGTGTTAATGAATTGCCCCACTGCCTTTTGTAGGCAAGACATGTGGAACACGTTATGAATCTTGCTCCCCTCTGGAATCTCTAGCTCGTAAGCAACCTTGCCTACTCGGCGCATGACCCTGTAAGGACCATAAAATCTAGGCTTGAACTTCTCGGCCCCACTCTTTTTCAGAGATAATTCTCTGTAGGGTTGGAGTCTCAAGAAAACCAAATCTCCAACCTCAAAGCTGTGCTCTATCCTGTGCTTGTCCGCACTTATCTTCTGTCGGTTTTGCGTCGTCTGCAGGTTCTCTTTCAACAATTTGAGAATCTCCCGATTCTATATTATCTAATCCTTGGCCTTGGGAGCTCTGCTCTCTCCGAAGACCAAGTCCACCAAAGTGGGAACATCATATTCGTACAATGCTCGGAAGGGTGTCATACCAATGGACATGTGGAAGGTGGTGTTATAGCAATGTTCTCCTAAATGTAACCACTTTACCCACGTTCTTTGTTGTCCTCCTACATAGTTCCTCAAATACCCTTCAACCCACTTGTTGACAATGTCGGTCTGTCCATCTATCTGAGGGTGATAGCTGGTGCTAGGTGTCAACTCTGTCCCCACCAACCAAAACAACTCTCTCCAGAATATCCCTGTCACTGACGATGTTCCTCGGCAACCCATGAAGTTTGAAGACCTCCCTGAAGAAAAGATCGGCTCCCTGAACTGTGATGTACTCTGTCGGTATGGTATAGAAGTGAGCAAACTTGGTCAATCTATCGACCACTACATAGATACAGTCTTTACCTTGGACCTTGGGTAGACCTGTGATGAAGTCCATAGATATACTCTCCCGTTTCTGCTTTGGAATGGGGAGTCACTGAAGTAGCCCTGTTGGAAGAGCATGCTCTGACTTGTTCTGCTGGCAAGTCACACACTCACTGATGTGTCTCATAACGTCCCGTTTGAGGCCCTTCCATGAGAACCTCTCTCTGATCTGTCTATAGGTTTTGAAAAACCCTTGATGGCTTGCTAGAGGTGAATCATGAACTGTGGTGAGGATCTTCTTCTTGAGCCTTGAATCTGGTACCAAGTATACTCTATCCTTGTAAAATATGACATCGTTAATGACCCTATACCGGTCATCCTGTATCTACCCATCCATCACCTCACCAGCAAACTTGTTCTTGGAATATTCCACTAACAAATGGAATTTCCAATCTGCTGAAATCTCCATCAAAGAACATGTCGCAGGTCTCCTCGATAGTGCATCGGCCACAATGTTCTTCTTCCCCTTGACATACTCTATGTCAAAGTCTAATGCCTATACCTTCATCACCCATTTCTGTTGGCCCTCACTGAGGTCCTTCTGCTCAAGGAAATACTTCAAGCTGTTGTGATCGGTCTTGACCACGAATTTGTTGCCCACCAAATATTGTCTGAATTTGGTCAAGGCATGCATGATTGCCAACTTTTCCTTGTCATAAATGGAGTACAGCCTCTCAGGCTAACTAAGCTTCCGGCTCTCGAATACAATGGGGTGTCCTTCCTGCATCAAAATTGCACCGATCCCTTCGCTGGATGCGTCACACTCTAGTACAAATGGCAAGGTGAAGTCTGGTAGTGCCAACACTGGACAAGTGCCCATGACTTCCTTCATGTGATCAAAGGCTTCCCGTGATTTCTCGGTCCATATGAAGGCACCATGCTTGGTAAGATCTGTCAGCGGTGCTCCAAGCTGAGCAAAACCCCAGATGAACTGCCTGTAATAGCTGCACAGCCCGAAGAAGCTCCTCAATTTTGTCACGTTCCTGGGTGTCGGCCAATCCAGAATGGCCCTGATCTTCTCTTGGTGCACCTGTACCCCTTGTGCATTGATGATGTGGCCCAAGTAAAGCAGCTCTGTCATACCGAACTCGCACTTGGACTCTTTGGCATATAATGACTGTGCCTCCATGATGCTTAATACCTCATACAGGTGCCTCATATGCTCTTGCCATGACCGGTTATAGATCAAGATGTCGTCGAAGAAAACCAAGATTGATTTCCTTCACTGATCCCTGAATATATGGTTCATGCAAGACTGGAATGTAGCGGGTGCATTGGTTAGCCCAAATGGCATAACCAGGAACTCAAAATGTGCAAAATGACATTGAAATGTCGTCTTCTCTATGTCTCGCTCTCGGATGCTGATATGATGATATCCAAAGCGTAGATCAATCTTTGAGAAGAAAACTGCCCCATGCAGTTCATCCATCAACTCGTCAATGCATGGGATAGGGTACCGATTCTTGATGGTTTTCTTGTTCAAGGCCCGGTAATCAATGCACATCCTCATGGTGCCATCTTTCTTCAGAACTAAGACAACTGAAGAAGCAAATGGGTTGTTGCTCGGTCTGATGTGTCCCATCGCCAACAATTCCTTGATTACCTTCTCTGTCTCATCCTTGAACCTCCTAGGATGATGATAGGGGGGGGGGGTGATCATAGGTTTGGCCCCCTCCTCCAACTCAATGGTGTGCTCAAACCCCTTGTCAGGTGGTCTCCCTGGTGGAATCGCCTCAAAGACCTGTTGATGTCGTCCCAATAAATTATTGATCTTTGTACGGTACTGTTGTCAAACATTCTGCGGCATATGCTACCTCCCCATGTCTGAATATCCTCTCCATCCTCTTTGCTGAAACTGTCCTAGGTGCTCCTGTCGACATACCTCTTAGAACAACCTTCTTCCCATCCTGATCTTTGAATCCCATCTCTAAGGCTTGGTAGTTGGTGGTGATTTTCCCAAGGTAATCATCCACTGAACTCCTAACACCACATCTGTGTCCGATAGGTCAACCACATAAAATGTGTCTCTCGCTATGTAGTTGCCTAACTTCATCTCTAAGTTTGGAACTCTGTCTAGACACTCCACTGTCTGGCCATCTGCTACTGCAACATCAAACCCCTCAAACTCCTCTGTCTGAAGTGCCCATCTCGATACTAGTGAAGCGTCGATGAAGTTGTGGGTGGCCCCACCATCTATTAGGGTGATTGCCCGTTGCCCCTGAATAATCCCTCTGATACAGAGGGTATCATACCTGGGAACACTAGAAAGGGTCGTTATGAGTCCTCCCTTTGGTGGTTTCCTCCTGTTAGCCTGCTCTGGCGGTTGTGGGACTACTGGAGGATGGGCTACTGCCGGTGTCGGTGGTCTACGGGGAGGTTGTTCCTCTGCTTGTGCTGACTCCTCCTCTGAGCTAGTGGATCCACTGTCCTGCTCCTTCTCCTCACTATCCACGTTGTCTGTTGCTACCTTGATATATTGAATCTCTCCCCTGCCCATGCACCCGTGGCTTGGGACCCAAGGATCTCTGCAGCTGAAGAAAAGCTTCTTCCTCATAAGCTCTCGCCTAGTCTCATCATCCAACTTCTCCTTGACCTTCCATTCTCTCTGGAATGGCTTCCTATCTCGATCCCTCTGAGGCACAAATGGTTTGGGAAAGATTTTAGTCTTTGGCACTGAGTCTGCCAGATCTCGAGTGCAAAGGATGTCATCCTGCAATGTGGGAGGTCTATATGCCTTCACCCATCCTCTCAAGGGCTTTGTGAGTCCTTCTGTGAATAACATGATAAACCTGGGCTTTGATATATTTGTCACTGCCACGACTACCTGCTGAAATTCTATGATGAACGCCTCTGTTGTGCCAGTTTGTCTCAACTGGGCTAGATCCCTGAATTGTATCTCAGGATCCTTCTTGTCAAACCTGTCCATGAGCCTATCTGTAAACTCCCTATAGGAGGTGATGCGACTGTGACCCAATGTCACCAGTCCATGATACCACCACTCGTGTGCCTCACCCTCCAAGTGTAAGGTCGTGAAATCGATGGCCTCTGTCTCAGTCATCTGGTTGAGCTTGTAGTACGTGTCTAGCTTTTGTACCCAGGCTCTGGCGATGTATTTGGACGATCCGTCGAAAGAAGAGATGGTGAGTTTCCCAACTTTTCGGATGAAATCGAGGTTATGCCCCTATTGGTGTTGTGGTCCTCCCCTCTGTGGCTCTCTGGGGCGGTTCCTGAGTCTGAGACCACAGTACTCAACTAAGGTCAAGTCCTGATGGAAGTCACGACCCAATGCTGCGTACTCCCTCCTATACTTTGCAATGTCGTCTGCATGAGTGGGCGGCCTCTGTGCTATCGACGATTGTGCTGTTGTCGGGGGTGCTCTCTAGAAGCTGGGGAACAAGGGCTTGGGAATCCTACTCGCAGAGGTGTACATGCGAGTGGGTGACTGGGGTCGACTGCCTGCTCCTGAGTTCCCCTGTGTTGTATCTGGGGCTTGTGTGCCCTGGATGTCTGCCATAGCCAATCTATCAGCTACCTAAGCCAAGGACTGTGACATGGTCCGTTGACTAGCTAACATATCACTGATAACTTGCATGAAGGCTACATCTGGATCCATGGGGGCTTTACCGCTACCCTCTGGTCGCTCATATATGTCACCTAGCCTTCTCTCTACTTCGCGCTCTGCTATTCTCTCTGCTTCTCTACGTGTCTCTTCCTCCTCCTCTGAACTGGGAGGGAAAGGAGGAAAGTTAGGCCTAGGCCTTCTTTCCTTGCGCCTGATGTAAGTGACATATTCGTCACCTACGTGTTCACGACCCTCTGGGTCTTCTGCTGCACTCATCATCTTTAGTCACAGGCTGGCATGACTAAAGCTCTGATACCACTGTGATGTTTCTGACTTGGCTAGTCTAGGAAATGTTGTTAATGTGTATGTAGGATCTATTGTTTACAGCATATAAATGGCCATACAAATAATAAATGCGACAAAGGACTGCAAAGTTTGTATTATGATATCTCTGTGGATTACAATAGGCCGAATGCGGCTGAATAAAATAACAACACTCGGCTAGATCAAAAGACAAAAGGATCTTAGCTGGAATAAAAATAAGCAACTAAAAGATAATACCCAGAATATGTGAGGGTTGCGGTATCAATGGGTGCATTGGGAATATGGCAGCTCTAACGGTAACTGCTGGAAGTCTGGAAAGTTCGCCCTGGGAGCTATACTTCTCGGAATGGCCTGGAAACTGTCCCAAATGATGCACCCTGCTCTAGTCCTTAGTATTGGTATCTGTCGAACCCTTCTGTTGGTGAGTCTGGACCCCGAATGGATACCCTTGGGGGAATGCGCCTCTCTTCTTCTGACAAAATGTGTCCTAGTGATTCCACCGTCGGAATTAGACGAGATATGTCTCAAAACTATCGCCTTGGTCTACTGGGAAATGGGTCGGAAGGGTTTCCCCAAATATGACCTGATGCTTGCTCTGGAACCACAAATGTGTCCGCCAAATGTGTCGCACGTCCAAGTCTGGAAAATGTGTCTTAGTTGATTCCTCCGTCGGAATCTTATGAGGAGCCAGGGAAAAGATGAGCCTTGCTCTCCTCTCAAATGGGTTGGAGGTGTTATCCCCGATATCTAGGGATAACTAGGAGATCATGTCTCGAGGCCCATATGGTCCTAGACATGGAGTACCGAGAGCAGGAGCGACTTGAGCATGGCCCTGGGGGGCCCATCTTTCCTCTTCTCAGCCAACTTTGTCCTGTCAGCAGTACCAGCCTCCATCACTACCGGCCTGGACTTGCATCAGAGAGGACTCTTGCTCCATGAGGTAATTGGTCCGAGGTGTCATGGTATGTGTCATATTTGATCATTATAACCTTCTTATGTATGCATTTGGTTCCTTTCATTTCGGATGATTGCTTGGATCTTACACTAATCCTCCTGACCATTGTTGGGGTGATTGATGGGGCAACTTAGCAAGCCGGTATTCATGGGTTTTGGTTAGCCACCAAGGGGGGTTTGTAGAGCCATCGTCCGCTCCCACCATCTTATCATTTTCCATCTTATATCCCGCTCATCCATCCCATTCCCCTAGTCTGGCCATTAGGATGACCTTCCAGGGTACATCTTGTCTTGTGGGAAGAAGGGGCTAAAGGCCCAGGAGGT